>JARYHS010006964.1:4704421-4737791 GCA_031002005.1 Vandiemenella viatica
GAAATTACACAATTTAATGAATTCATTATTAATCTAACATAATAAAAATAATAAACACATAAAATAAATCTTATATGTATCAAAGAACTCAGATATTAACTCCATTGATTCTATTAACATTACAGATCCTTCAAAATATCACCCTACTATTGGATACAAGTTATAATTGCTCAAAAGTGAAAGGTTTGTGACAGGAAATTAAAAACACCCATATATAGCTTACATGAGCGTCCTGGTAGCTCAGTGGTTAAGGCGCTTGCTTTCAAAACATTCGCTGCTCCAGTCCCGGGTTCGAATCCCGGCAGGCGCAGGAATTTTGAGAGTTGTGTTTAATCATATGAGCTATGTCAGGATGTTCAGTGGTTAGGATTCCACATTAAACTATAGGTCCCAGAGGAAAGTAACTGGCTGTCCTATCTCTGACACAATGGCTTAATATGCCTCCTTCGGGAGGATCGAACCAACCTTCGGGTTGTGGACTAAGTTAAGATATACAGCTTATACGAAATCTATATTAAATAGTTTAAAAATCGCTAACATTTGTTCTTTAAAACAAGTGCTATTAAAATATATTTCTCAAATAATATAAATAACACAACTTCGCTATTCAGAAATTTCGCTCAATTCATGAAATTAAAATACATCTTACATTAATAGTAGACAGATTTATACCCAAAAGTAACATAACTTTTGACAAGAGATAATTCTGGAAGTTCCAAAATAAAAAATTCATTATGATTCTGTCAGTAAAATTACCATGGCAACTATTATTTCAATGATTATCCTTATTTAGACAAAGGTTAAAAGGAAATATACAGTATATGACCATAAAAGCTTAAAACAAAATGGATTATAAACATTTTCCCTATAAAGCAGAAAGAGGACACAAGTAAAGCATGACAAAATCTCAATTATCATTGAGTCTATACTCTGAATCTATCTATTCTGCAGACATAACAGGAAAATATATGTATAACTGACAGGATAATTGCTTGCTTTTTAAAGAAAACACAACTTTATCTATAAATATCAAGGATAAGTGCCTTATAAGTTTTGAAAAGATTTTCCAGAATACATGGGATAGTCTAAATATCTTTCATTGCTCTTTGCAATAGTCAAAACATACAAAAAAATCCAAAAATTTCAAAAGAAATGAAATAATGCTCATCAAGAACACCAAAACCAACAAACGATTTTTACACAAAAATTTCCATGTACATCACAATAAGTCCTGCTATCACTCAAACAATCTAATAACTTTTAAGATTCCCATTGACAATACATGATACTCTACAAAAATAAAAGAAAATGGATGTTCAACTTAATGAATTAGCTAAAGACTTCTAAGATCACCCTATTGAATAAATCATTTCCCAAAACTTTTCAAAAAAACTAGCGAATACCTAGATAAAATAACTGGTGCTTTCCATGATCCCCAAAACACAAAAATATCTAGAAACCATCACAATAGATAACCATTCATGTCAGTGAATGTACAGATAATTTTTAAGCTTCCCTGAGCTGGTGAATGATTTTCCACTGGTGTTACAAGAAGAAGATAACATAATGAATTTTATGATTTATTTTATTGTTTCCTGACACTGTAAACGATTTCCTTAAACATTACAAGAAAAATTGTCCTCACCAAAATGAATACGCTTATGATAATTAAGTTTTTTAGACTCTATAAATGTTTTTCCACACACATCACAGGAAAACGGGCGTTCTCCAGAATGAATCCGCTGATGATTTTTAAAGCTGTTAGAATCTGCAAATGATTTTCGGCAAACGTCACAAGAAAATGGGCGTTCACCAGAATGAATCAGCCGATGTCTTTGGAGATGTCCAGAAACTGTAAATGATTTTCCACAAAATTCGCAACAAAACGGGCGTTCACCAGTATGAATCCGGAGATGACTTTTAAGGCCTCCTGACTGTCTAAATGATTTTAAACAAAAATTACAAGAAAATGGGCGTTCTCCAGAATGAATCCGCTGATGGTTTTTAAGGCTACCAGACTCCGTAAACGATTTTCCACAAACATTACAAGAAAACGGCCGTTCACCAACATGAATACGCTCGTGACGTTTAAGCCCTCCAGACCTTGTAAACGATTTTGCACAAACATGACAGGAAAACGGGCGTTTTCCTGAATGAATCCGCTGATGACTTTTAAGGTTACCAGGCCGTGTAAATGATTCTCGGCAAATGTCACAAGAAAATATGCGTTGAGTGGAATGAAACCGCTTCTGCTGTTGAAGTGTAGAATAATCTTTTAATGGTTTTCCACAATCTTCACGTGAATATGGGCGTTGCCCCAAATTAATCCTATTCCTATAACTGTAGGTAGTGGCTGGCTCCTCTTCTAAGCTCTTGGTTTGAAGTTCATCAGTATTAAGTTGTTGCTCATAACTGTAACTGCTTTTTTTGCAGTCACAATAACCCCTACAATCAAGCAAACTTGCATGTTAATATTCGGTGAAAAATTATTATACTAGTGGAGTATGATATTGGCAATTTACAGATATGTTTTCAGTTTTCCATTTTTTATAACTAGGAGACTATATTCTTTTAATATCTACTTAATTCTATTTTTCCCTTACAGCTATATACTTCGTCATTGTCGAGGTCATTACAGACAGAAAAGGACTAGAGCAAGGAACTGGATGGAACCCGGCTATTGCCTTCGAAGGTTCCATCCCGACCAGGAGTGATTTGAGGATACCATGTGGAACTCAAATTTGTATGGCTGGGTGGGGTTTCGAACCCAAGTCCTTCTAAGTGCGAAGCCAGAATATTAAACATTCTCCCACTACACTCAGTACTTTCGTGTAATAAGCAACAACCCATGCTACTGTTAAAATAAAACAGCTTGACATTTAAAAACAAAGAACCATGACTGACCAAAGCCCATTAGTTATATTTTAGGAAAAAAGGTTGAAAAACTCTTGAAGTAGATAGAAATATAATCAATTATGGAATTATCGATTTACTAAATAAAGACGCTGATAAAGTAAAATACTGAAATACTGCCTACATATAAAACAGTACAAATAAAATTAATATTAGCAAAAAATTATTTCTCATTCCCTAAAGCTACCTAAAATGAATTAGTTAAAAGACTCGATGCACCAATGGCCTTGTCTATTGAGTAATATGTATGGTTGCTTATCCAGGTTTTTTTTATTAATAAATGAAATAGAAACACTGTAATAAAAATATGAAATATTGAGCTCATTCCCCACTGATATTACTCTCACAAAATGGAAATGATAATTAAAAAAAAAAAAAAAAAAACATGCACATGAATAGAGATTATCAGTATACAGATTTTCACAAAAGTTACCTCATATTAGATGTTTGATAGATATATCTGCAAGACTAAAATAAAAAAAACTATCAAAATTAACAGATAAATAACATAATGAAATTTCTTATTTTGTATCTAGATCTCCATACGAATGTTTTGTATATGTTATTGAATATGCAATCATCATCATCTATGGAGATCTTCCAGCTGCTGGTTGGGTCTGTTGGGCACAAAAGACTCGCCATCACTTCCTGTCTAACAACCATCTATCTTCTTTCATAGTCGCCCAGTGTCCTCATCTTTCCCCTACACATTTCTTAACGCCTTTAATCCATCTGTCTCTCGGTCTTCCTCTCAGCTGCATTGACAGCATCTTCCTTGGTAACTTATCTTTTCCCATTCTATTTGCATCCCCATTCCACTGTAACCTAGATTTTTCAATTCTTTGTTATAACAGTTCTTTTTTAATCATCTGCCTAATTATTTCATTCCTATTCTGTCCCTTCTCGATAATGCCACTCTGCTCAGGGAATAGTGTGGAACCCCTGCCCAGGGATACCAGCTAAGTCCTCAACGACAGGTTTTGGAGAGAAGAAAACATGAGGAATGGTGAAAATGGTGGAAGGGGCCACCCATCATCTCCAGGGGTAAATTGGAAGGAAACTCCACTGTCTAGTGACGAAGAAGAATCATCAAAGGCTAAGGGGGTAAAACCTAAAAGAAAGGCCTCAACTGTGCTAGGCATAGCAAGCTAACAGTGCGAGAATGGAATGATTGCATTCAAATATAAAGGAACAAGTCTCAGAGAGTATTGAATATCTAATGGCATTTTGAAATATTAGGTAACGTATCCAACTTAATTGGATAAGATGTTAAGTTCTCCAGAGTATATATATCAGCATTTTAAGAAAGCTGTACTGGCATCAACCGGCACACGTCTTAGTTGGAGACCACTTGAATAAATAAACATACCATTAGGTAGGGACATTCTCTGTCTCCAACACTTTTCAACTTGTATTATGAAGCCTTTTTTTTTTTTTTTTTTTTTTTTTTTTAGAATAACTAGCAAGATAAATGTTATAAGCTAAATATATGCTATGCAGTTGACACTGTGATTTTCATGTAAAATACAAAAATCTTGTTTCCTCAGAAAGAAAAAAAGAAAAAAATATGAATTCATCATCAATTCAGAAATGGTATTCAGGTTATAGGGGAAAAGAGTAGTTCGTTACTTAGAGAGCCTCCTTCAGTGGTTTGGCAGCTGTCACAGTGACTGCTCGATAAGAGCAACAGATAACACAGAGAACTATTCCTAGACGATCACCAACTATTTCTAGGGAGATGGCGCGAGAAGAAAATTCTTTTACTTTTCATATAAGAATGTGTTAAAATCAGTTCTAATTTCTTAGTAAAAATTAAACATTTAACACAAAAATTAACATGCAATGCATTCGAGTACAAGGTGAAAGTTGTTGGGCTGGCAGAGAAATTTTTAGTATAAAAAGTAACAGAATCTCGATACATAGTCCCCCTTTAGTTCAATACACTAGATCAAACATTTTTCCAATGAACAGATTTCATTCCAAATGTGCGATTCTTGATGTTCTGAAAAAATACATCTCTATCACTTGATTTCATCCGGAATATTTTCCATTTATAAATATCGTTTGACTTGAAAGTGCGTGGAAGTCAGAGCTGTATAAACCTAGTAAATACTAGATATCGCTGAGTTTCTCTATTGTCAAAGTACGTTCATAGGCGAACGCAACATCTCGATCAAAGATTATTCTTTTTCTTGCTCTTCTTGTGAATTTTTTTTATTTACATGGTCCAAAAAATTGCATAATTTTTCTTATTGTTGTGTTCAAATTTTCAATACAATACAAAGAGATCCCTCTGCATCCCAAAAATTACTGGCCTTCAGCTTTCTGATAGATGAAGTGGATCTCACCTATTTTTATGCAGATCGAACGGCTTTCAACCACTATAGAACTTTGAAAGTTTAATATGACCACCTAAACGTAGCGTAATCTTTGATGTTGTGAATTTTTGCCTGTTATTACATTCTTGAAAAGTCTACTTTCACACGTTGCGTGCTCTGGCTTTAACGAGTAACACCTTTTGTTCTTTAACTGTTAAATGCCATCGCAAAAAAAAAGTGCTCAACTGGAAATGAACAACACCACAACTTGCAGCCATGCGCTGTAGATTGTCTGCAAACTAATAACCTTCAAAGGTCTTTATTGTGTAATGTCTCATTTCTGGGGACAGTGGTGGCCCTCACCACTATCAACAAATTTAAACAAAAATTGATGGGACTATCATTCTATACATAACTAAGAATTCAGGAACTTTATTTTCAAATTTGTAATTGCTTAACATTTAAGAAATCTGGTATCTCCTTTTGTGCATAGCGATTTAAATTCTGATGTAAAATGTACCATATCCTTTAATCTGCTATGTTTATTACCGCAGCTATCAGAAACAGCTTTAATTATAGGAAGTATATCATATTGCTCCATATTATCGATGTATTTATAAATGGTTTGCACACCTCAGTTCATAGTAAGCCTTCACATCGATCATTTTCAATTTTTAATTCAACCGCCGATCTATTCATGTTGAAAGTGACGGACTCATTATAAACTGTCAATCCTTTTAGCTGAAGTTCGTCAGTATAAAGGGTATATCTGTGGCGGAAGCGTGGAGTCAGGCTAGATGGGGACTCGAAGGTGAGCGGACGCGTTTTGCAGGGAGGCGTGTATTGTGTTCGGCGCAGAAAGGAAAGCGAACTATGCTTTTTATAACTGCGTGAGAATAAATAGTCAGAACAGTAAAGGTAGGCGGTTATACAAAAATAAAGACAGCCACTTCATTGTGAAGAACAGTGTTGGTGAATTCGCGTAATTAATGAATATTGGTGATCAAAATATTATCGAGATTGTGTAAGTGTTAACAAACACAAGAACCTGCATCTTTAGGAATACGAATTCAGGGCCAAATTGTAAAGTGGTGGTCACAGCAAGCATTGGTGACGATTAAAAGTGTTTCTTGTCTTGCAGATACTTACGATTTCTTATTTTGAACATAAAACATTATGTAACTCTTACCACTTCCCGTTGGTGGTGATTATTTTTATTTGCATGTTACAAGTTCCAATAACAACCAAAATCAAGAGTTTTACAATGATATTTTATTTCAAGGAGACACATAAAAGGAACTATTTTTAACGATTTAAATAAAATTACTTTCATATCATCTAGAAATTGAATATTCGTTACTAAGATATGTGTACAAACTTCAGGAAAAATGAACTCTCCATTAACAGTCAATTCTTCATCAGCCTCCAGAATAAAAGAAGTCGTCCATTTAACCCAAGAATAGTCCTCCTCAGGCAGAGTTCATCCTCTAGAGACTTTCAATGTTTTCACTAAGAATTAACCCAGACAACCACCGTGATTCTTTTATTTATGCTGATGGTCTAGCTATATCTGTTCAATATATAACGTTTGTAGCAGCCAAGGATAGACATATGACGGACTGTGAGGATCAGACTAATATTTCTGAGTGTTTTTTAAACAATCATTTCACATCCGAGGAAAGTGTTTGGATGCTCAGCTTTTGCAAAGCCAGATGAACCAGTTGCAAATTGCCAAGAGAAGTCATCATGCTCTCGTATGATGCATGTCTGTAAAAGGACGTCGAAAGCAGTCTGAGGGATCATTCGTTTGGTCATCCATATACAGAAAATGTTAGACTTTGATAACTAAGTCGACACAACACTGTAATGATCAGCAATGAGAGCAGCAAATGATGCTATTGCAGACACAGCTGTACAGCCATTCAGCAACCAATTTGGTAATCAAAAGTTAGGTAAACACTCTAGAACAGCTTTCTTTTTCTCTATAGGGAAAAACCAAGCATGATGGAAAATCTTGTAAATAAAGTGTAAGAAAAAGCTGTTTATAATTTCTTTAGAGTATCTATGCCAATAATAACTGAATAAAGGTGACTGTTGACATAATAGTAGGTGGTTAAGTTATAAAGTCTAGACTAGAAGGACAAATAATTCTCAGGAAAGAATGTTTGAAGGCTAAACCCAACAAAAACTGAAGCCTCTGCATTTTACTCGAGTTGTAAATGGGCTTTTGAAAAGGTGTATGACTCTGCAATGCAGTGATAACACAAAATATTTCAGCGCGACTCTTAAAATAAATTTGACTTCTAACAAAATAATTATTTAAAATACATAAAAAACGAATTCAAAAAAGAACACTAATAATTGTAAAGTAACTTTATACCTTGCTTAATTGAAGAAAGTAAATCTAAATGGACAATATTTTACATTACTGTTATTGAAAGTCGGTAACAGCTGTCACATCGCGAAGATCAAATTACTGGACTTTATTTGGTGTTCGAGGTGAACCGAGAGTAAGAACAAAAATTCCAAATATTTTATAGCATGTCATGAAGCAGATAGTGTTATTGTAGGAGACAGCTTAGGGAAACAAATTAATGGAATTTTAATCTGTGGCTCTGCCTCATTAGTCATCAAGTTATATCTCTGGCACTACAGTGTCAGTTGGTAGGCTGCATCATGAAGTAAACACTGTATAGTTAGTATAATACTGGAGTATCATCTGTATATCTTTGATTTGTTGAAACATATTTCAAGAATTAATTTTAGGTAAGTAGTAAAATAATTTTTTATGTATTATTGTTATTTATTATTATTTTATCCCTTTGGTTTTCTTGCTTTGGATGGCACTGACTACAAAAATAACTAATTAATGTAAAAATTTCAATAACAGTAATGTAAAATATTGTCCTTTTAGATTTACTTTCTTTAATTAAGCATGGTATAAAGTTATTTTAAAATTTTTAGTGTACTTTTTTGAAGGCTTTTTTTTTTGTTTTTGAACAAATATTTTATTTTTAAATTTTTAGTGGTATTATAGTTATTTTGTATTTTAAATATGCCACAGCCACTCTCATTTTGCGAACTTCTGGTAGCTCAATGGTTAAAGCGAATTCTTTAAAAAAAAAAAAATTGTCTTTAGATTTCCTAACAACTTTCAGAAAGGGGTGAATTGGATGCTGTCTTAAGGAGTGTCAATTTACATTTTGGTCCAGGCTGTGTTTCGATCTAATCATAACATCTGTTAAAGCTGCTGCTCGATAATCAAAACATGTAACATCTAGACATTAATACATACCACATACACAAATCTGTATCTGGAATATATCTGTTTGTTCTGGCATCACATAGAAAATAAAGATTTTTATTTGGTTTTCACAACGTAAAAAGTTGGGGTCCAAGTTTGAATCTGATGAGCATTTTGAGACACATTTATTTTATAAATATTCTGCCATGACTTAAAAATAGCTTAATTGAGTTTGACAAGATTTATAACTGTAGATTTTTGTAATGATCATTGGAAATTATAAACGATGGGTGTAAATGGGAAGAGGGATTAGGATTTTGTATACCAAATGTAGACTGTTTTTATCTGATTGATTTAAACTATACATTTGTAATTTCTAATTGGTATCATATAAAAATTGTAGGTATGTATAAAAAACAATCAAGGTATGTGAAGGTGAAGAGTAGTTATGTTTTTGTAAAGCTTGTGTGGACAGTATTTATCACTTTGTTTTAAAGCATACATGTGCGAAGTTCCATCGAAATCAGATAATAACTATAGCTTTGTGTAAAGAACATTTGCAAAAATTAAATGTGGTGAGAGAGTAAGCAGTTGGGTTTTTTAAACAGAATGTTTCTCTTTGTTTTTAAGTATATATATATATATATATGTAGTGTTGCATCGAAATCTGATAAAAACGGTGGGTATCTATAAAGAAAATTGGAAATAAGGAGGAACGAGGGTAGAAGGGAACAGGTGTTGGGCTTCTGTAACCTAATTTATACACAATTGTTCTATATTTCTTAAAGTATACATGTGCAAATTTCCTTCAGAATCGGATAGAAACTGTGCTTTGTGTATATTAAGGGAGTGGAAAGGGGGAAGAGATGTTTGGCTTCTCTCAAACAAATGTAGACAGTAATTTTCTGTTTGTTTTGCAGTATACGTGTGCATACTTCCTTGAAAATCAGGAGATAGAAACAGTAGCTTTATATAATAAACATTGACAGTAATTAAATAGGTAGAATGGGGGATAGGGTTTGTGTATTTGTAAAAGTAATGTGAGTAGTATTTATTTTTTTCTATTTGTTTTAAAGTACTATAGAAGTCCGATTATCCGAGGTAAACAGAACCAGGACAACCTCGGATAACGAAAAACTCAGAAAACTGGAGGTCAAGGAAAGAGGTTACAATGAATCAAAAAACGTATTGAAATATGTAATAATAAAAAAAATGTTTGTGGTGTGAAACTAATTTGTGAAGCAATAAAGTTGTTTTTTTGTACATTCATTATGATCACTTTCCAAAAAGTCTTTGTCTTTTGTGTCATCATTTTGTTTCTCTTCTTAGCAGAAGTACAGCGCCAACGCTGTAGCATTATTATATCAGCTACTGTTCTTTCTTCCTGTTGCTCAATATATTCAAGTGCTGCTTCTATTCATTTTAAACGTTCAGCATGAGAAATTTTTGGAACAGTTTCATTTTTATCTTCTTTGTCTTCTTCTCCTTGTCCGCTGACAGCCATATTAACAATTTCATCATCGCTAAGCTGATTTTGATTGTCATCCAACAACCACTCTTGTTTATCTTCATTGTTAATTTCTTTTACGACTGGAAGTTGGTTGGCTAACTGTGTCAGTTCATTGAAATTTTGTTGAGCAAGATCGTCCTTTTTAGGCTTTTCCATACCAAAAAGTTTCCTCCATGATCGCTGAAGCGTTTCCTATTTTATTTCATCCCATGCCATGGCTGACAAATAAATTGCATCTTTCACTGATACTATTATCTTTAGTGAATTTGTCATAGTGCTTCCTCTTTCTAAATTGCCTAATAAAACTTGAAGCAACCCTTTTCTACAATTCCTTTTGAATGTTTCTACCACACCCTGATCAAGGGGTTGTATCAGTGATGTAACATTTGGCGGTAGGAACATACACTTGATATCACCACTTTCTATTTCATCGAGGTCTGGGTGGGATGGAGCATTGTCTATTAATAAAAGGGCCTTTCTGGGGAGATCCATCTTTTTAAGATATGTTTCTATCACTGGGACAAATAAGTTAAAAAACCACTCCGGAATAATATGTTGTTCCATACAACCTTTTACCTAGTTTATATTCAAAGTTGGTAAACAGGCCAAATCCAAGTTTTTAAAAGCGCTAGGCTTTTTTGATTTTCCGATTATCAACAGGCGATACATGCAAGCAATACACGCAACCAATACAGTACCATGCTTAATATCGAACACACTCTCATTGGAAAAATATTCCATATCTTCATAAAAGCTCCCATCATATTTCAAATATTTTCCTCGGTTAACCAGGCGGCTCGGATAATCGGAACTCAAATAACCGGCCTTTGCTGTATATACATGTGAATTTCCACCAAAATCACATTAAAATGTGGGTTTGTACAAAAATTAAGTTATGTAAAAGGGGAGCAAGGGTAGTTTCTGAACTTTTTGTCAGAAATCTTCTCTACAAAAAAATACATATATGTTCCAACTTTCATAAAGATCGGTCAAATGTAGTTTTTAAAAAGAAAGTATACAAAACTCAAGTGGTGGAAACATGGAGAGGGTTTTTTTTTTTTTTTTGTCAAACCAAAAGTTTACATTATTTTTCTCTTTGTTTTATAGTAAAAGTTTGCTAAGTTCTATCAAAACTGCATAAAAACTGTGGGTTTGTATAAAAATTAAACGGTTTAATGGGAAGAGGGGGTGGTTTTTCGATTTTTTGGTCAGAAACCTTCTTTGTGAAAAAATATATGTAAGCACTAACTTTGATGGTAATTGGTCAAACAGTGGCAACTGTAAATTTTTATAAAGAACATTGAGAAAATTAAGAGGGTTAACAAGATTTTTCTGTTTATTTTAAAGTATACGTGCAAAGGTCAGTCAAAATCAGATGAGAAATGTAGGTTTCTATAAAATTAAGGGGTGTAAAGGGGAGATAGGGTGACTTTTTTTGGTCAGAAACCTTCTCCATGAAAGATTATATATATATGACAACTTTAAAGGAGATCAGTTAAATGATGTCAACTGTAGTTTTGTATAAAGAACATTGGCACAAATCAAGGGAATGGATAAGATGAGTGGGGTTCAGAAGTTTCAAACCAAAAGTTGACAGTATTTTTCTCTTTATTTTTGACCATGCACATACAAAGTTCCATCGAAATCAGATAAAAATTAAGGAGTATAAATGGAGAGGTGGATGGTTTTCTATTTTTTGGGTCAGAAACATACTCCATGAAAAATTTCATATATATGCCAACTTTAATGGGCGTCAGTTAAATGGTGTTGACTGTGCTTTGTATAAGGAACATTGTCAAAAATTAAGGGGGTGAATATAGGGGGAGAGGGATTCAGTTTTTTCAAAGCAAAGGTTGAGAGAATTTTTTTGTTTATTTTTTACAATACATATCCAAAGTTCCATCGAAATTGGATAACAAATGTTGGTTTGTAAAGGGGTAGAAGGTGTGGTTTTTCAATGAAATTAATATGGGACCTCTTTGGAGCTATATCCTAACCACTATAAAAATTTCATTTAAATCGGTTCAAAATTGGCGAAGATATCGCTGAACATACATAAAAAAAAATCGGACGAATTGAGAACCCCCTTTTTTGAAGTCGGTTACAAACCATTTCCACTCAGTGGCTTAGCTAGGTTAACAAGGGTTCTGGAGCAAATAAAAGGGGCCCTTAGACCAGATGGTTGACGTTTTTTAGGTCTACCAAGTATTGTGATTGTGAGGTTTGCTGCCAGAGGTCCCCTGAGCTTGGGGGCCCTGGTGCATAGCACCGCCTAGCCCTCCGATAGCTACGCCACTGCTTCTGCTAAGTAAAGTCGAAAGTATCTGGGCAAAATAACATCTGAAGTAAATGGGTGCTAACTTCGGTGACCTTCACACTTCTGCTTTAGCACTGTGGTACTCCATGGCAGTATGTGCCTGTCCCATGTGGCATATGCTGGGCTCCACAGAACATGCCAACACATTAGAGAATACCTGGTGGAATTATTGTCTGGCACTGCCCCTGTAGAAATAAGTCAGGAAGCAGCTACTAACACCACCAGGCTCAGAGAGCTTCTCACACACGTGAAACCCACGACAAGGAACACCAAGCACTGAAAGAATTTTAGTAATTAAAAACTGAGTGGGACAAATACTAATTAGATTAAGTTGAAACAACCATGGCCCATTCAAAAATTTATGAACAGGTAAATTATTCATTTCACTTGGCAATTTATTCCAATTCACGATTCCCCTATTTGTAAAAGAAAATTTTCCAACACTATTATCCCTGAAATAGATCTTTTCACTACCTCTGTTAATTCTTCCAATGATACATTTTACCACGTCATCTTCAATATATGACTCGTGCACTTCCACCACTCTCTCCACCCTCCTGCTGTCTTCTAATAAAGCCCATTCCAATTCCTTTATTATATACATTACTGATTGTGCTTTTCAGTGATTTACAGAGACAAATATACCAACCATTCCTTGTACCTCCTCAAACTCCAAAATGTGGGTCCAATATTAAATCATCAGATTCAAGCTGACTAATGTTTTATAACACAAGTTCCCTTACTTCCCTGGTACATATCCTCATTAACCCTTTGACTGCTGTAGACGCGTTAACGCGCATGGCTACTACTGCGCCCAGGTGCTCCAGACGTGTATACACGCGCCGCCTTGCCGCTCTGTCTGTGCTCCAGACGTGTATATACGCGCCGCCTCGCCGCCCTGTCTCTGCTCCAGACGTGTATACACGCGCCGCCTCGCCGCCCTGTCTGTGCTCCAGACGTGTTAACACGCTAGCCTCTTAGCGGCCTGGCTATGAAGCCATATTTCCACCCAGGGTGGTTAGTTGTTTTCCTCATTCGGCCCTTGAGCATTGGCAGCTGCGATCTAATTTGTGTTGCTCTTTTCCTTTTAGTTTTCGCTGAGAAAATGGCATACAGTCATTATTTTTTTTAACTGCTTAACGTCTCTTAACAGCGAGATCTTTAGAGATGGTAAAGAATGGGGGGCAAGGAATGGGAAGGAATTCGGCTATGGCCTTTTGAAGGAAGCATCCCGGCATTCACCTGGAGTGATTTGGGGAAACCATGGAAAACCCAAATCTGGATGCCTGGACGGGGATTCGAACCATCGTCCTCCCGAATACACCGTCGTGTTTGTACCGCGGAAGAAATCATGGAGATTCTTACTAGAAGCGACAGTGAATATGATCACTTTGATATGGATGACAGTGATAAGTTGATAACCCTTCGACAGGATCTCGATGTAATTTTCCTAAGCTGTGTACATCAGCTAGTGGAAAATGACCATTTTTAAGAGTTTGAAGCTGCAGATTGTGCGAGCGAAATGTGTGGAAAAAGAGAATGCTTTAGTGACGCGTTTGACAGCATATGCTTGTCGATTAAGCTGCAGGACACAAGTGTGGATTACGTTAACATTCCAGCAGTTTGTCATTTTTCCTGATATTTCTAACGGAATATCATATGATATCTATTGCTGATGAGACCAACAGATACGCGAGAATCAATTCACACTATATTTTCACTATGAAGTGGTTTAAAAAGTTCTTTTTCCACATTCTCGAACACTGCATTTTAAATGCTCACGCTCTTCGCCGAGTAGTAACCGGACGAAAAATGCCAGTTGCAGAGTTTCGTCTGTTGCATCCATAAATTTAAATTTCATAAGGTATTTTTTTTTTCAGGTTTTCCTGACACCCCCCCCCCCCGTCTTTTAAGACCAGTCCGTGAGACGCCACCCCCCCACCCCCTAGAAATCGCCCTCGCAACTATTTGAGACCTTTTTTCCAAATTTCATTCATATTGCAAATTCAAAGAAGAGCACGCCAATGCGTAAATGCGCTGTATCTTCGATACAGAAAGTGCGTCGAGAAACCAATGCAGAACATGTAATGTATCACTGTGTGTTGTACCATTTTTCAAGGCTTATCACACAAAAAGAATTACTAACCATGGTTAACTGCAGAGTAATAATTATATTACATTTATACGCCTCTAAAACTAAACGAAATACAAAAAAAAAAATATATATATATATATTAATCCGGGTCAAAAAGAAGGCTGGAAAATTTGTGCAGAATTTGTGAAAGGTATTCGGAAAGGTTCTCTCCAGATAAATTACTACGCTCACAAACTAAAAACATTTCAGTTGCTGTAATATCTATTTAGTATATGAAGTACCGGCATGTTTGATTACGCAGACATTCACTTTTAGAGGAGCTTTAAACTGAAAAACTTATATTAACTGTATTTATTTTGTATCAGCGGTTTCAAATCGCAGAGCGACAGCAGAAGAACGCCACACACAACGCTCCAGACGTATTCAGTACACAGCGGTCTGGTCTAACGCGGCATTCCAGGGCAGGTAAACAGCTTAGGCGCAAACAAAGCCGCACTCAGCGAGGGCTCGGCCGGGCGAACCGTAGCAGTTAAAGGGTTAATCTCTCAATTAAATTAAGGATTCCGAAACATTTTCCTATAATTTGTGCAATGTGTTCTACCCAGTTACGAGTTTTATCACATGTTATGCCAACGTGTTTATGTTTTGAGTCTTCGACAAGCAATTCTTTCCCCATCTTATAATCATAATCAACTTCTAGTGTTTTCTCTGTGTATCTAATAATCTATATGAATACACTTTTTACCAACCACCTATCATCCCATTACTGCAAATACATCTCAATTATTTTATATGCAAAAAAATTTTCTATAATAAATCTTACCCACATAAATCTAGCTGCAGTTCCAGCTCTTACACTAAATAACAATATCATAAATTCAATATCTTACCACTCACAAATAATGACCTTACCATTAAATTCACTAATTCCTTTCAATTGATCAAATTTAAAAACAAATGAAATCAGCATACTAACACAAATAATTCAAATAGCTAAAAAATGTAAATACTTCTAACAAACATATTCCTTTCCTGACTATTATGATACTGTACTTGATATTTAAAATATTTTTGTTAGCCATAAGAAACATCTACAAATGAACAATATTAGTGTTTAGTGATGGGTGTTAAATGAAACTATGTTAAAACTAGAGAAAAGGTGGCTTTGTTTTCTTACCTTATTTTGAATTTCTCCTGGTGAAGTTATGGACATGGAGTTTGGCCATATGTTCAAACACTTTGGAACAATATGTACAGACATATAAGGGATTTGAAACAGCTGAGTTATGAGTGAATACATGCCTTGTTAAAGAGCACCAAGATATAAATGTTTCTGCACAGAATGCACAAGCAAGGCCACATAATGATGGCTTTTTAAATACAGCTTTCAGTCTATCTTCAAAATAATGGCCAAACAACTTTGATACATCTACAAAAACTTGACCACAGTACTGGCAAATATGCTGTGGTGTGTTTACACATAATTCATGTTTAAAAACATGTGTTAACAGCAAGCCCAATGTGAAGAAAGACTGAAGACACATAGCACAAGTATAGTGCAGTGACATCATGCTACCACTACTGTCATTGGATATACTGATATTCAATGTATCAGATCTACAAGTTCTTGTAGCTCGAAATTTCTCCATCACACTAACGCCACTTTTTTCACAACATAGAACTAGATTGTTCTGATGAACTCCAACTTTTGACCTGTAAAGCACAATGAGAAAACATTTTTAATTACATTATTACTGGAGTAAAATAGTAATAATAGCCATATGTAAGAAAGGAGACAGTGATGTCTGCCATAACTACCATGGTATTACCCTGATGTGCCACTGTGCCAATATATATGAGAAAGATTTGGAAAGCCAGATGAGAAGAGCGGTTGAAAGGCAGTTAAATGAGGAACAATTCCTCAGCACTCTTTCCATTAAACCTCTTGTGAGGAACAACAATTCCTGGATACACATGGAATACTAACCATTTATACTTCTGTATGAGATCTCTAATTTTACTCCCAATAGAAAACTAACATCTTTCCAGCTGAAGAATGGCACATTATGTTAAGTTATAATATACTACTTGTGTAATTTATCTGTATATCTGAGTCCTACAGCTCTGCACCTAATGAGTGTTTTTCTTCAGAAAGCACACTGTATTTTAGAAGTATCTTCTCAATTTTTAATAAATTTTGATAACTATGATCTATTAAAGTCTTTGCTAACTTCCTGTGTATCTGAATTACATATTTTAATGGCTGCATGTTCCCTACAGAATTCAGTAATGGGCTACTGTGATAGTGGCATAGTGGACCAAGAGTGATTATCCTGTGGGGATATGTTTTCAGTACAGTATATATTTTACATGTTTCAGTACTCTAAATTCATTTTGAAGAAGAATTCTAACTGATGTAGCTCAGTCCTGAACACAGAAGCATCTAGGTAGCATAATTTTTTTAATGGAACCTACCATTTTGAACAGCAGATAATATGAACACTTTGGCCAAATTTTCAATCTCAGGAGAAACCTTTTATTTAGCCACCAGATTGCTGGTTTGATAAATATAATTATGTCCACACTGTACTACTGCTGATAAGGTGATATAATTTTCAAAGTGTCTGATATATTGATTTAGCTTTTCCTTTATTGTGTATCTTAACATCCCATAACTACATGCAATTTCAGAAATGCCTCATGTTTACAAATGCTCCCTTTGGTTCTTGATTCCATCGGCATTTTTTATAACTTCTTAGTTGCTCTGTTTGTGTTTTTCATTTTAGAAGGCAACTAGTCACATCCCTGACCCTCTGTACAAAGGGTATAAATTAATTTTGATATTATCATCACAGTACTGGACCATAGTGACAGTGGCATAGTAAAGTAGGAGGAATTATCCTGTGGAGCCATATTTTCAGTAAAGTGTATCAAATCACTTTTTAAGAATATTTATAATGGATACAGCTAAGTACTAGACATAGAAGAAAGCAGGCAGCATCAATTATTGAATGATGACTACCCTTTTGGGTTACAGTTAGTTTGAATTCTCGGCTCAAGATGTTCTGTAAGTCACTTGCTTACCCCAAATTTACAGCTTCAGCAGCAACGTTTTAAAATGTCAACAACTACACAAGCCATTATTTACACCGAGATCGCTGGTTCAAAAAATAAAATTGCATCTGCTATGTATATATAAAACTATACTGCAGCTGATTTGGTGATATATTGAATAATATTTAATTAAAATTGCAATGGAGCACATGCTCCTGTGACAATTTCCCTAGACACCCATCTTCCACCTTTCGTGCACCCATCTATATTTTCCCTCTACAAATTTTAACCTTAAATTCTTTCAATGTTTTATAAATTTGTAATTTTTCTTGGTAACTCATTTCAATCCCTGACACCCTTACCCAAAAAATAGAATCTTCCTACACCTTTGTGCCTGAACTCGAGTGCCAGCTTGTGGTCATGGTCATCTTTTCCCTACCACGTATTACTTTTAATTCATACACCATTAGCTTTCAATGCCTCATCACCAATATACACCTTGTAACCTCCCTTGACCTTCTTCGCCCTAATCCTGTCTTTCAATTAATCCCATTCCAGCTCTTTTAACATACCTGTTACTGATTGCATTCTATGATAATTTCTAGAAACAAATCTAGCAGCCCTTTTATGCACCCTTTCCAACTCCTGTATTAGATACTCAAAATGTAGATCTTATACTACCATATTCAAGCAATGGTCTGACAAAAGGTTAGTTACCCAGTTGCCTTACTTCTCTTGTACATCCCCTCATCACTCTCTCCAACAAGTGGAGAAATTTGAATCCTTTTCCTATTACCTGTCCAATGTGTCCCGCCCAGTTAAGCTTGTTGTTAAATGTAATGTCAAGATATCTACATTACAAGTCCAATACAAGCAATTCTTTACCCACATTATAATCATAATCAACATTTAGGTTTTTATTCGTTTATTTAATAAGCTGGACCTTCATTGCATTTTTCTTCATCCCACATTTACTAACCCAACTAAATATCCCATCCAGATCACCCTGCAGCTGTTTACAGTGCTTTACCGTTTTGAACCATTTATATAGTATTATGTCATCTGCAAACAATTTCATTTCTGATAGTAAACAATCAACACCATTATTCATTAGTATAATGAACTCCATTGGTCCCAATATGTTACCCTGTGGCACTCCCATTTTTTACTTCCACCTCTTTTGATACTGCAAATATATTAATTTTCAAAGTGTCTGATATATTGATTTAGCCTTCCATTTATGGTGCATCTTATCTTCATAATATATAACTGTCTATAACTGGGAAGAATTTCATAAATGCTTCGTGTTTCCATATGCTCTCTCTGTCTTTGATGATTATTAAAGCTTTTTAAATCTTCTTAGTTGCTGAGTTTTATCTTTGATCCTCAGTATGAAGGATAGAAACAGAACTAACCAAACCAAAGGTCTTTTCTGATAATGGTGGAATATGGGGAGGTTTAATGCTGTGGTGGTATTATTGCTAACAGAAAGATGATAGTTGTTGGTTAGAAATATGTACTTAAAGTATCGATTTCAGTACTATGTTTACCTCTTTATAAGCTGCCTATTTTTTAACACTCCAGATATTATTGCTAAGAATCTTCATACAGAAAATGATTGTACTGAGTGGGCATCTGGTACACACTGTACACCTATCTTCCTTACTGCCTCACAGATACTTTCAGGAACATTTTCTTTTAGTTCACTTCCACTTTCATGGAGAACTTTATTTTATCACTAGCATTAAAGCCAATCAATAATGATTGGTTTACCAGAATGTTCTGACAATTAATTTCTATGCAGTTGCACAACTAAATAGTACAATTAATTTTTCGTCCCTTGTGTTGTAGCAAAATCTTTGATTGTCAACTTGGTCCAGGTTCCATTTCAAGCCAACCACAGTCTCCACTAATGTGCCACCAAAAAAATCAAAGCTTCAATCACTCACAAATTAATACATTTCCTATCTGGCATGCCAATTTCACCTTGCATCGTAATATAAACTTGATCCAAAATCTTTATGAGTTGTTATATCTTTCTTTCTTATTATCTGTGATGAGGATCACTGTTTTAACAGCTGACACAGCTTACAAGCAGCTGATATAATGACACCAGCTAAAATGAAGGATGCTAAAAATAAATCTTAACAATTTACGTTGTGTCACATAATATTAGTAGTAATTATGGTTTAGGGCACAGAGATAACAATCAATTTGGAACTTCTTTAATTTAAAACAAGTAGTGATTTCAATTTTTAAAAAAGCAAATGATAATTAATAGGCCAATTTAAACAAAATATATATAATTTTCTTTCAGTGTTTTGGCAATTTATTTATTATCAATTTCTTAGCTAAACAAAATGTTATAAAATGAAGCTCAATATAATTCGTCATGCCCTGCACTGTAGCAGAAGGTTTACATTGCCATCCTGGTCCATGGTACATTTCAACTTCACCAAACTTGCCACCAGAAAAAAATACTTCAATCACATGCATATTAATACCTATACTGTACTGCATCTTAGTGGCAATAATGCATCAAGATATAAATTTGATCATAAATCTTCATAGTTTCTAACATCTTGCTTTTACGTTATCTGTGATTCAGATCGATATTACAACATTTGAATGGCTAATGCAGTTATATTCAGTTGAAATTTGTCATCAATGAAAGTAAAGGAAATTAAAAATAAATCTTAAAAACTTACATTATGTCACACAGTTTTGTTGTAGTCCAGACTGTATAGAATTTGATCGGAGTGAAACTACTCTCATTCAAGTGAAGTGATGATTTAAGTAACAGGATACTAATGGAAACAATTTAAATTTTCTTTCTTGAGAAAGGAAATTACTAATGCCCTCTGCTGTAACACCAAGTTCTGATTGTAATAACAATCTATTTGAAAATGCCACTAATTGAGAACTAAATATTATATGTTACATATCTATTGAAAAATATTTTAACCAATACTGTACTTCAAGTGAATATTAAATAAGTAAAAGCAAATAATAATTATGAAGTTGATTTTAATGGAATTTATACTTTTCTTTCAGTGTTCTGACAATTCATTTACTTTCAGATATTTAGCTAAATAAGACTGTTATTAAATAACATGAATAACCTAGAACAATATCTTGTCATAAGTTGGGCAACAAAGGAGAAAAGGATGATGTCATAGTGCAACATCATCGTGTGAGAGAACATCTTAACCAAATATGTTTAATAAGAATAGAAGAGCACAGTTTAAAAGTTGTGAGTAAAGCAGCCATTCATGTGTATTAAATACAACTACTTCAATGTGGAATTGTAGACAAGTACAGTTGAAAAACTTCAACATATACACTGGCTACAACTGGAGATAGTGGACATGAAATTGGTGATCTGTCCTTTGTTGGTAGAAATCCTTCCAGTTGTCAAAGAAGGTTGCCTAAAGGGAAAAGTATACACTGGATATTTTTCATATATGTGAATAGCAATGCAAGATCAAATCTTATCATGTTTTCTTCCAGAAGCCGGATATTGATAATTTTTATAAAACCCCAGCTTTTAGCAAGGTAAACACAGTACTGAGACCAGACTTTTAAAGGAGAACAGCTGTTGCATCGCTGCTAGCCATAAGATCACCGAAGCAGTATACTTCTCTGCAGTCCTCTGCTCTTTCCACCACAGCACCAGATAGGTCTGTGCTGTTCTTATCCATTATCCAAGTGGCAACATATAATACTGGCTACACACAAAAACCAAAAAACAACAGCCCTGTGTACAGAGCATCCTAGGAGAAACTTGACAAAAATAGACAGCAACAAGTGGGAGTATTTAAAGACACTGGATGTTGTGCTGACTGATATATGAACCTTTCAAAATGATAATACTATGTTTCATCAATCATAATTAAATTTTTCACCACTCCTCAAATTGAATGTATTACAGCAAAATATTTTACAATTGAGGCATGTGCTAGTCATGTATCAGACTGATATGAATCTACAGGTGAACAGGTAACTATTTAATGACAAACCACCATACCCATCAGGAACAGCCTCCAGTGATGAATCAATTTGTTCCGTGTCTCCTGGCATACTCTGAAAGAGAAAATACAATAAAATGCATGTTAATATACACATAAACTCAAAATAAGAAAACTACTGAAGATAATTTAAAGATATGGAAACACAGAACTGGTAAGAAAAACATTAATTCACAACAGTATAAACAGCACAGACACTAATTATATAGGGGCACTAAACAAAACACTTATACAAATAACCTTTTGAGAGTGTGGCGGGCATGACAGGAATTTAAGCACAACATTATCTCTCTCAGCACCTGGCACCGCCTCTACTTACTGTTCACTTTTGTGTTCTCATGCGAAAGTTTAAAATGTAGCTGACATGCAACCAGCATTTAAACCAGAAACCTATACAACAAACTTTGTAAAAGCCATGAATATTTCAACAACCAGGCAAAATTTTTTTTCCCTGGGCATGCCTGTGACTGTATTGCTGCTAAAATGAATTAAATTTCCAGCTAGCATCAAAGAAGAATTTCTTTAAGGATAATTTTATGAGGGTCTCAAAGTATCTGTAGGTCATAAGGGACTGCAGTACATACCGATAATGACTGGTAGTTATGATTACTAATATAAATATAGATAGAAAAATTAAGTGCATATAAGGGGCACCTCACATTGTTTTTGAAATTTTACAAATACCTTGGGTTAAAACATTTTCAGAAACAATGTCCCAGTTTATGATCTACAAGAGATTTGATGTTTCATGTTGACAACTATTTATTTTCTAATGATACTCAAATAATTGTTTTTATTGCAATATAACCAATGAAACAATGACAGTGCCATCCAGTAGCAGTGACAATGAAGATTTTGGATCAGCTTATAGCATCTCCACAGAAACTACTATACCTGCAGGTTCAAATTTAAGATATAGAATGAAACTACTTTTATTTAAGTAAATATAAAGAAGTCAACAACAGAAGCTACTGGTAAAAGTAGAGTGAAGCATTTATCCTTGGTCTTAATTGCACATATGCAAAAGCGCATTTTTTCTTTATACATCATTACTAGAGGCTCATGTACAATTTGATCACTTCTATCCTCGATAACCTAAGACAGTCTTTCACTGAAACCTCAATCCAAGATATTTTGCAAATTATGTAAAGAGTTGGGGCTTAGGACTGTTAAGTGATTGCAATACATTTTCTTTAGAGAGAATGCCAGGATCTGTACTTGGATGAACCCTGTCATCAATTCAACAATGCAAAAATTCAGTCTAGACACTACCACTAGGGTGTGAGGATGTGTCTTGGCCTCTCTGGGCTGTTACCACTAACATCTCAGAAGTACTCAACTGTATCACATGCTCCATTGCTAGTGTGACTATAATAGGACTTGTTTTTAAAATAGGGTAATGCTGGATCACATAAAGTGCAGATTTCTAATGGTTGCCTGCATGCAGTCTACATTTTGGCAACATAAGCCAAGTTTCCTAATATTCCGGCTACAGAAGACTTATAGGACCAATTGGCATGATCTCTCCAGCCATCAAAGGATCTACAGGGTATGATGAGGAAGTTATTATGCAATAGTCACCTACAATATTATAAATAACATCCCTGCTATTTCATGTAATACCATATCACCTCATATATGCACACAGGGGACAGTACAACAGGATAAATAACTGATTTCAGCCGAGAGTGCAAGTGGATATTTCTGTTACTGCTCCCACTGTTTGTGAAATGTTTTGTTCCATTTAGATATCACCTTCTGGATACACCAATTTCTATAACAAGCCATGAGGATTGCTCCCAGACACATGAAAATTAGTATCATGAATAGTAAAAACTAGGGACTGGTGGGCTAAATAGGAGTGTAAAATAGCATAAAAGAAAAAAAAAAAATCTCAATTTGTACATATCATGAACTGAAAAATGTAAGAAGATGACACACAAGGAAACAATTGAAACCAATAACAAAATAAAAAAATCAGCTAGTAAAGCAAATTATTTTTAAAATGTAGCCTTTCAGTAACTACAACACCTATGACTATGGTAATGATTAGCAAATAAGTCAGAAATATTAGCTGTGGTAGGGTACATACAAATTCAGGCAACTTTACATGCACCTACTTTCAAATTATATGGCATTTGCTTCTAAAATTTATTCCTGCTAAAAATTATGACATTCACCAATAAGCCTGAAAAAAGTTAATGTGTACCTCAAAACCATTTGGTATTCAGTTTTACATTCTCTTTTTCCATTATTTTTAAACAACAGAGAATGTTTTATGGTATCATTAATTGCAGCAAAAATAATTCACCATTTTCATAAAAGACACATATATGTCAGTGAGATACATATATCTTCCCAATACGACAAACATAAATAACCAGGCAGGATAGTCGTACTGACACTAGTTATAAGTAGCGAGGGGTACTGATGTGAAATCACCAACCAGGATTTATGAGGTAAAGCAAAATTAATTTTCTGTTTTAATTTTTCTTAAATTTTGACAGAAATATCTGTTAATACCAGTCTTTTATAAATTGTGTAGATAAAAAAATTACAACACACTATGAAAATTTCACATCTCATGAAAATTAATTAATGGACGAAGGAAAAATATTCAAAAAACAATTATCAGACAACTAAAGATTTGTCATGTCAAGAGCTCGAGGAGTTTATAGCACACAGTCAAAGGAAGGTTAACAACATGACAGAAATTATACATCACGAAAAAAGCGAATGTGTTGTTTAACAGCTGAAGTTTTTGTTTTCTGACCCATACGGTAAAGATTTACGCATTTACTCATTAACGTTAAAACTAATCTTCTGTAATGGTTTACACACAAATACATTTTTTTCTTCTTCTAAGTAAGCCTAACTTCACTACTGCAAAGGATTATGCTTCTTCGCTTGAGTAGCTGAAACATGAAATATTTAAACATACGAGAATAGCATCATATGATAAAACTTACTTAGGTTAACGACTCAAATGTGGCCATTCACCACTGTACATCAACACATAAATAAATATAAACTTCTCAAAATCATTAGGTGACTGAAAGTAGCGTCCATGTTGTTATGGAGTTGTAATCATCAATGCATACACCATGGGTCTCCACAAATACAGAAAATGTACAAACTTACCTCTTGTTTCACACGAACAACATTTACTGTCTCCATTTCACTTCTTCCTGTTGTCTCGAGAGAATAATTCCCAATCCCACTCACAAGATAGAGCAAACCAACAACGTGCAACACACACACAGCTGATAGCCAAAGGTTCAACCACAAGATTCTGCGTATCGGAGACAGAATGATCTATACACCGTTATGTTGTATTAATATATTGTATATATATATATATATATTTTAAATTAATTCTACTCAGTGAAATGCCTTAAGATGTTTTAAAAATTTGTCTTTAACATTAATTGCCGGTAAGAAAATGTAAGCCACCGTTTACTTTGGAAAAATGCTAGATACACATTTTTTTCTTTCCTTTATATGAGTATTTCTATTCCCTCTTTCCATATTAATACGAAATGAAATGCTAAAAAACAATTATTTAACACTCTTACTAATGCCATTGCTTTATAAAATTTGAGTTTCCCCTTTCGTGCTTCACACCTATCAGTGTTCATCGAATTGTTCTACACGTGTGTTAAAATCGGTGAACTTTCTATTTCACTTCTTTTATCTACATTGAAAGAGATTTCACCTCCGTAAAGCTCGAGACACTTGGTTAATTATCAATCCCGATTTCCCTTATGTATAGAAGTGAAATGTGGGTAAATAAAATACATTCAAGCCATCCATCAATGGACTTTCGAATCACGATGCCCGGTTATTAACCATCAACACTTCAAAAGGAACTAGCTCTAAGAGTAATGTTATTAAATTTAAGCGTGTGATAAATAATGAGTCAGTTACTTGTTTTAGAAAGTGCCTCAATACCACAAACGGGGAACATGTTTACAGGGCACAAGGTATGGATGAAAAATACAACTTTTTTAGTAGCTTTGTATTAAATTACTTTGAAAGTTGCTTCCCCTTGAAAAAGTGTCATGCTTCTCGAAAAGAACAAAAACCTTGAATAACTATTGGCACTAGAAAAGTTGTATATTGCCTCTGAGAACGGTGAGAATGCTAATGATAAAACACATTACAAACAATTCTGCAAAATACTGAAAAAGGTTATTAAAGAATATAAAAGAATGTACTACAAACATAAAATTCATGATTCTGAAAATAAAATTAAGACAATATGGGTCATTCTAAAAAGGAAATAGGAAAAAGTTATAAATCAAGTTGGCCTAATGATATTTTTATTAAAGAAAATCCTGTAGAATCTAATATTTCATTAAAATTGACTGCTAAGGGCACGGATACACTGCAACCGAGTTCGGCCGAGTTTTCACTCTGCAAAATTCTGCCGATCCAGTCTGCCGACTGTTGTGGTTACACTGGCGCGGACTTCGGCCGATTCAGTTGTCAACATATCGTGTTTCAAGATGGACGAAACTAGCGTTCTTGAAGTGTTGTGTGAGAACTCTCTTCTGAGATTTAATATGATGTTTGGTAGTGAAAAAAGTGAATGGGTAAACGAAATTTTTTCAGAGAGAGAGGCTGAAGGAGAGTTTCATACATTATTCTCCAAACTATTGGAACAGCCAATTAAATTTTCAGAATACTTCCGAATGAAACCGGAGACATTATTTTATATTTTGGAAGGAATCCGACCTGCTATAATAAAGTATTCAAATTTCAGGAAATGTATTTCTCCAGAAGAAAGGCTTGCTGTGACATTGAGGTAGTTACCTAAGTCGATTTTATTTAATGAAGGTGCACCTGACTTGTTCCATACCAAATTCTCTGTTCCAAAACCAAATTCATATGTATTTCTTCAAAGGTTTCCTCTAGGATACAGTTCATTTGATTTAAAAAATATATATATATATATATATATGATGTGTACTTTAGTACCTGCACGAAAATTTTAATTTCGTATGGAACAGTGGGTATCTTTATTTTTAATCTCAATAACTATGCACTGAAATTTTAACTGCGTGTATTGGGAAAGCTAAGTGTACTTGAGACACTTCAATTTCGTTTTATTAGTAACAAAGTTAATACTTGATATATGTGGTAGCTATTCAGAAGAAACCAGTTGGCTAAATGATCAGTTACAGATTTTCTGGAGAGTTTTAATTTTTTGTGATCTCTCAGTAATTATTTGTGTGTATGAACTTGGTTATTTTTCTTCAATTAGCTGTCACTAAACCAATGAATGAATATTGCTAGAAATCATACTTTGTTAGCTCTTATTTGGTAATAACAGACTTTAAAGAAAGCCTTACATAACACAGAGGTTGACAACAAAAACATCAGTGGTGCATGTGGAAATACTTGAGACAGACAACCTAGGGATAGATGAGACACATTTCAAGTATCCATGTGTTAAAAACAGCAACATTTTTAGTAGTTACTTTTGATGTATTTTCTATAGAAATTCACTAAACTACAGGCAATACAATCCATTTCTTATATAATTATGAAAGATAGGCCTACTTGTAAATACAATACAGTACAATTTATAAACTTCTACTATACAAAAAATTAAAAACTGTTTTTTTTTTGTTTTTTTTTAAATTCCAAAGTTTTACAAAAGGAAGGATGGTCACAGTTACCATAGAAAAAAAATTGCAGGAAGCCCACAGTGAAGTAGTTCTCTTTCCTATTGATGTCATTAGAGGTGGTAAAGGGCTGGGGGTAAGGAATGGGAAGGAATTGAGTCATGGATTTTTGGGGGATGCATCCCAGCATTTGCCTGGAGAGATTTGTGGATATTAATTCAAGAGGCCTAAAATTATGTTACAACTATTGATGAAGAATGTATAGAAATGTTGATAAAGGTTCGTTTTCCAGTGTCAAAAACTATTTTACCAGTTTCATTTTTAAATTTGGATCTGGTGGAATGTTTATTGAATAATCTTTGAACCTGTAATTGTTGTTACACCAATTTGCATCACAGATTAGGCTGTTTTTAAATAAGGGGTAATTTTCTAAATAAATGTAATTGTGTAGGTATACATCTAGAGCTTTTTTTTTATTGAAAGTTGAACTTAACAGTAAGTTACCGTTTTACTTATGCATGCACTTAATATTACTGCAAGCCTTTTTTAATAATAAACAAAATTCCAACCTCTTTCTTATGTATCCCTAATGTCAAGCTCAAGTATCCCCAGCGTGGGAATACTTAACCCAGGTTTCAAGAGTTTAAAGAAGTATTTTTTACATCATATAAAAATGCGAAACATGTCAATGTTTTTAAATTTTTGAACTGAGGAAACATTGTTCCTCTAAACACAACACATAAAAAGTTTAAAAGCTGTTAGGTGATAGCTAAAAAAATGTTTATCTTAAAAGTGGGTCATTTATCCCTACTCTCAATGATCAATACAGCCTGTTCTATTGCCAACTGAAACCGAAAATTCATGAGAAGGTGTTATCAGAAATAAAAATAATTATTTATGATATAATTTATATATTTTATTCAAATATACAAACAATAATTTTATGACATAATTTAAATATAAAAATAATCAATTATGAAACTATGGTTTTCTGTTGGGTCTCTGAAATTTACATATCACTCTTTTTCATTTTGATTTGACCATGTGGCTAAATATGAACGCACATCCAACGGAACCACAGTGTCTGACAAGGGTACATGGTGTGGGGAAGACGAAGAAGAAGATACCGAGATTTCCTCTTCCATCAAAATTTTTTGAATTTGAGTCCTCACTGCCAGTTTTCTTTGCATAGGGATTGCACGAAAATGTGGCAATAGACTCATCAGAAAATAATAGTCTTCATCTTTTATCTCATCAACTGAGGTGGATGAATTTCTGATTCTTTCCAAATGTTCAATTTTTCTTTGCTCTAATGCAAGAAACTGAGACATCCTGTCAATTTTAGCTCGTTTAGATTTCGCTTTCAGAATTGGTCTCTTGAAATTATCAGTATTTACACTGCCACTATTGTCACTGTGCACGTCAATATCAGTAGTAACAGCGTCGGCTTCTTCGCAAGATTTAGACGAAGTTTCATACATCACTTGATCTTCTTCCAAATCTTGAGTTTGGGCAGTATCATCTGGTGCATTACATGGTGAGAGTTGTATGTTACTCATCATTTTTCTTGGGCGGAATACGTCACAAAGAAATGAAAGTTGGTCATAAAACTTCCACGTAGTGACGTGCTTTGCTTCGCTGCCAGTAGGTTGATTGAGTTTTTTCATGTGTTCTTTGCGAAACATGTCTCGCAAGCTTCCCCAACTCCCTTTAACAACACTACCTGTAAATCAAGAACAAGAATTGTAACCAATTAATGAGATCCCACTACCTGATTGAAACATGAACAAAATAATTACTTACATCAGTTGTATTTTTGTTTATTTATTATGGTAATCAATATTGGAGTATTTAGTTATATATTAATTTATTTTATTTCCTTATTTTTTCAGATATCTTTCAACTGGTATAGCATACAGATCTTTGGCTTTTTCATATAGGATAGCTCACTCCACTATTGGCAAGATAGTGTACGATACGTGCGACGCTATTTGGGAGTGTTTTGTTGGTCGGCACATGCCTTTTCCGACAAAAGATTCACTCAAAAAGAATGCTGAGACATTTGAAAAACTATAGAATTTCCCAAATTGTGTTGCTGCCATTGATGGTAAACATGTGCGTATAAAATGTCCTAAGTTATCTGGATCCAAATATTACACCTACAAAAATTTCTTCTCTGTGATTATTCAGGGACTGGTTGATGCGAACTATAGATTCATAAGTGTAGATGTTGGTGCTTATGGAAGACAAAGTGATAGTGGTGTTTTTCATGAGTCTAATTTGTTTAGCCATATAGAAAATGGAACTTTTCCATTCCCCGGACCAAGAAAACTCACAGGATCTGATACCATGCTTCCATACATTATTCTTGGAGATCAAGGTTACCCTCTCAAGGAATACTTAATGCGCCCTTATCCAACAACTAATGTGAATGTTCCACATGATGTTGAAATTTACAACAAAAGGCATAGTCGAGCCAGAAAAACTGTGGAATGTGCATTTGGTTTACTCGTTGTAAAATGGAGATGTTTGAAGACTGAGCTGCAAGTCAACCCTGACCACGTGGACAAAATAGTTTCTGCTGTATGCTTGTTGCACAATATAGTCATTGATAAAGAGGGAATAGATGAGAATTGGTTCCAACAACATGAGCCTACAACTGCACCTTCTGCAGGATCTAGGCGCTATAACAGAGCAAGACGCGAAGCTTATAACATTCGTGATCAGTTCAAACAGTACTTCAGTGGACCAGGAGTGGTTGACTTTTGAATATAAAATGTACAACTTGAATTTTGTTTATTTTTTGTCTATTTAAAAATAAAATTGAGTCTGGTATACTGTTGTTTGATTGTTGATTCCTGTGCACTGAATCCATTACACTATTTTTCTGGTAAAGTTTAAGGCCCTAATTCAATAAGTCCTAAATGAAATGTGTATTTTCTATACAACAAGAATTAGAGATGAGACCACATGTGCCATTTCTTAAGTTTTTATATAAAAAACAAAAAAACTGTAATACAGGGTAAGCTGACCAGTGAGTGAACAGTATGGGGAATTTGTTTAAAAATAAGCAAATTTCTTTATGTGAAGCCTTTAGTTTGGTATCACTGGCTTCCTAGTTCATTCTGGAACCTAAAATGCACTTGATTACATGTATGTTAAGTTTCATTTAGATAGAAAAATGGTGGAATGTTTTTGTTCATGTGGACTGTGGATCCAGCACTAAATTAGTACTTAAGAGAATTTCATATTGTTTGGTGTTCATGTGGTACATCTAATAAGTGATACTATAATTAAGAAAGATCAAGGTAGGCCTATATTTTTAACAGTTTTAATGATGGTTTTGTTTAGAGTTAAAGGTGAGGTGTTCATTTCAGGATCTCACATATACCTCAAACCAATAAATGAACAGGCATTCCTTCACTGGAATTTTTCCATAAAGTGAAATTCTTAAGAGTATGCTCATTTTTTCTTATCACTTGCTGATCATGTAAAATCTACTGAATAAACAAAATGTAGCCTGTAACCAATAAATGAACAGCAATAAAGATCAATATTCCTTCACTGGTAAACAAAATTTTCTTTCTTTCTAGATAGGTCATATAAACAATTGTATAACCTAAATACAACTTGTATCCATATAGTAAAACGTCAGACTCTCATATTTACGCTACTATGACTAGTCTAGCTTTTGCAGGTTGCAAGTAAGCAAGAACAATTGGAGTAGTAATTATTTTTTTTCTCAAGTTGTTTAAACCCAAATGGTTACAGCCAAATACAGCATTTTAAATAGTCAACATACAAAGGTTTACCACATTTTAAAAACAATTTTAAACTCTTTAATTGGATCTGATTAGGCTACCTTCACAGGGATGGAATATAGGACTTTAGAAGTAGTATTAATCGATTCGGCGTACCGGAAAACATATGCAAAGTATAAAATTATAAAAATATTAACCTAATGCAAAATATAGCATCAGTATCTAATAATAATTTTGTAGCAGTAGGTTAGGTACTTACTTTCAAGATTCATAAGATCAGAAATCTCCTGCCATAGTTTTCTGCTAATATCTCTATTATGATAAGATTTTGATGAAGTATCCCACAATGGTTTTCTTTCTTGAACCAACACGATCGGAAATTCTAAATCCATGGCGATACAAAATTCTGCAGAGCAAGTAGCGAAGACAACAAAAAGTAACCAAAGCTCCAACCAACGCAAAGACTACAACAAAACACGATCGCGTTCGGACGAATGAAACAAAAGTATTTGGTCGGCGACGGAAGTCGGCTGAATATGGCGGAGTTCCGCCGACTAGGTCGGTCGTAGTGTAACCGGTTTCCATATTTAGCGTACGTTTGTTTGTTCGGCCATATTCGGCAGAGTGAATTATCGGTCGAAGTTGCTTGTAGTGTAACCTTAGCCTAATAGCTCAGTAACACAGAGTATGGATTTTGTCAGAACAGGCTTCCAAGAAAAATTGAACTCTTTGTCTGTAAAAATAGCTACTCCAGAAGAAATAAGAAAAATTACCAAATCCCTTAAGAGAAAATACTCAAGTGGTTATGATGGGATTTACAGCAGATTGATTAAAATGTCTTCCACAGAATTAAATTATATACTAAGTTATCTGTTTAATATATCTTTACTTGAAAGTACTTTTCCAGAAATGTTCAAATAAGCTGTAGTTAAATCTTAAGAAAGGAGATAAGGCAGTTATATCAAATTATCGACCAATTTCGTAACTAACAGCCTTATCCGAAGTTTTTCAGAAAGCAATGTACAATAGAGTTTATGAACATCTTAAAAATAATAATATTATAACTAAATCACACTTTGGTTTTCAAAATGGTCATTCAACCGAACAAGCTATAATTGCATTCACTGACAATATTTTAGAATGAATAAATGATAAATTAATTCCTGCGGGAATTTTTTTGTGACTTATCTAACCATTTGTCAGTGTTGATCATAAAGTTCTGATACTGAAACTACAGTATAATGGTATGGATGGCATTGTTAATAAATGCCTTGGTTCTTACTTTCTAAATAGAAAACAGAAAGTATCTATGGAGAATTTTAAGGCTGCCTTAAGAGGCCCACTGTTTTCTGAGTGGAAATTAATCAGATGTGGAGTACCTCAGGGTTCTATATTGGGGCCACTATTGTTTTTAATATATATAAATGATCTATCCTGTTTCATGTAAAAATTCAAAATTTGTCCAATTTGCAGATGACACAAACACAGGAATTAAAAATACTTTAGATTTATCTACAGAATATATTTCAAATTAAATCTTTGATAAAACTCAGTATATGCAATTCAGTAAATCACACAGATTAACACCAGATATAGACATAAAATTTGCTGGCCAGTCCATTCAAGAGGAAGACGCCCGAGTGTGAAATTTCTAGGTTTGTACATTGATCACAATTTAAATTGGAAAAGTACATGTTTCTGACTTACTAAAGCGATTGGGATTGGCCACATTTGCAATTCGTACAATTTCAGCCATAGGTGATTGTATCAGGCAGCAAGTTTATTTTTCTTACTTTCACACCTTATTGTCATATGGAATAATATTCAGGGGCAATTCTACCCATAGAGACAAAGTATTCAGAGTCCAAATGCGTGTAATAAGAATTATGTACTATTACTATTACTCTGCGATTCACTAAAAGTGTGTGGCAGAGGGTGCATTGCACCTATCCGAAAGGGTAATAATTTGGAAGGGATATACGGGATATGGTAGGAGGCGCCCATGGGTTATTGTGAGGAACCATCCCAGCATTCGCGTGGAATGATCTGGGAAAACCATGGATAACCCAGATCAGGATGGCCGGAGAGCTTTATCGAAAGCTACTCCTGTCGGAAATTAAGTTTACTCGTCCGGTAAATCCTTTCTATTCCATTCCCTAATCGCTCGCGGAAAAGATGAATACAGAAAAGAATCAGTTCGGGCCCTGATTTCTCTCATCATATTTTCACGGTCATTCCGAGATACGAATGTTGCTGGTAGCAATATTTCTTTGCTGTCATTCTGAAATATATCAGTAGTGAATTTTTCAATTAGCTTCCGCCGAGAAAAAGCCTTCGGTGTTCTAGGTCTTCCCAACCTAACTCCTTCAGCATCGCACTTACGCTTTCCCTCCAACTACATATACCTGTCACGAATCGGGCGGCCCTTCTCAGGACCGTCTCTAATGCCTCCATTAACCCCTTTTGATGGGGACTCCATACAGAACAACAATATTCCAAG
>JARYHS010006964.1:4738791-4830776 GCA_031002005.1 Vandiemenella viatica
TTTATTATTCCTTGTATGCGGTTAAGGATGAGGCATTCTAGAAACTTATAGCAAACACTTAGTAGAGCAATAGGTCGATAGCTTGAAGCATCATCTGCTGGTTTGAGGATCGTCAAGGTGTGAGCCATCTTGAATTCTGCAGTGATTGATCCCAGTGTCCAGGATATCGCTGAAGAAGTTCTTTAGCCAAGTTCTTCCCTACTTGGCGAGATATCTTATGAATTCTGGGAAAATGCCATCTAATCCTGCAGCCTTCCCCATTTTAAGCATTTTGATGGCTTTCTCAACTTCTTCATGACGAAATGGATTAGAAAGGGTAGGACTATTTGTAGGTTATTATCCATATCAATCATCTCTCTCTCCATCTGTTTCTACATGTCAGGATCTATTGGGACTTTGTCAGATCTTGTTTGATGTGCAATGCCATTTCAGCTGGTGTAATTCCTGGCTCCTCTTTGCATGTGTTTGAGGCTGCACCCAGTTTTCTAAGTAGAGTCCATGCATTTCTACTGGAGTGAGTAAAGCTCATTTGAGAAGTTAGCTCTTTCCATTTCTGTTTCCTACCTTTATTCTAATTCTTTTTTCTAATATTCTTTTTCCCGTTTTAGGATCGCCAGTTTTTTTTTTAATAATTTTCATATAAAGTTTGCGTTGATTTGTCCCAGCATGGAATGTATTGTTTCCTGTATACTCCAAGGATGTTTCGTCTAGCTGCAACAATAACAATACCTACAAATCTCTTGAAGTTTTTCGCTTTTGTGGATATCCATCGCATGTTACTATCTATCTCGGTGCTATAATGGTCCCAGTTAGCCCTCTTTAAATTCCACCTGATAGTTGGTACTGTGATACCAACACTGATTAGTCTGTGTTGGCTTCTCGGAAAATGCTGAAGTACTTTGTAACGATACCATCGAACTAATACAGATTGAGAGGAGTATCTGTGAGTGGGGATATCTTTGACGGAGTCTAAACAATATGGCGACAGTCTACAGTACGCGGCAATACCGTGTGGACCTAATGGCGGGAGTTGCCGACTGTTGAGGACAATACCGCGGGAACGATAATCTAAAAGTGTTTGCAACGGTGCAATGAGTGGGAAAATCTCCGAGCAATTTGTTTAGAATAGCAACTTGTCAGTTTGAGTCAGTAGTTAGTTTTTGTTTTAACGGAAATTTTTCTAATTTTCCTGTGGACTCACTGGAGTAATTTTTTTCCTTTTTTTCGACTTCTATTAAATTTTAAGGAATCACATGAGTGGAAAATTTAATTTTTGATGAGACGGGAATCAACTAATTATTCTTGTAATGCTTTGGTTATAAAGTGTCAGCTAGTTCCCGAGTGTTTTTAATTTTTTTTTTTGAGCAAAGTAATTTCTGGAACTTTGATGCTAAGGCGTGTACCTTGTCTAAGAGGGAAGTATTGGTGACTGAAGTATTTTGTGGTCCTAGTTTCTTTCAAGAGTAACTTGGTAAATTTTAGTTAAGGTTGGATTGTACCATGGCATCCGAGAGTGATGTGGGTGAGGGGGAGCTGGTGGTGCCGAACCGCGAGTCTTTGGATGATACTTGTGATGGGCACACCGATCAGTTGACATCCGCTTCTGTGGTACCCGAGCTGTCACTGGCCACTATGTTTGGATACTTAAAGTCCTTGGGAGCCAAGATGGATTCAAATATTAATAACTTGCAATCAAATATTAATGACCTGCAGTCTGATTTTCAAGGGGAGTTGCATGCGATTAATAATTCTTTGCAATTAAATATGGATAGCTTGCGGTCTGATTTTCATAACCAATTGCAGCTAAAGTTTGAGGAGCTTAAGGAGGATAACCGTAACTTGAAAAATGATTTACGCTCTCTTGATGATTCACTGGGCATATTAAGGGAGTCAGTAGTGGGCCATTCTCAACAAATATCCGAACTTAAGGTTGGGTTGGAGAAAAACAAGTCAAAATGTGAGAAACGGGTATCGATTCTAACTGATAGTCTGGACAAGCTAGAACAGAGTCTAGGGAAGGAGACGGTGTGTCTGCGTCGTGATGTCGGGGTGCTCAACAAAAGAGTGGACATGGTTGAGCAGATTGGGACTGGCAACGCGCAGCGGCTGGATGAGGTGGAAACTCACTTTGTCCTCCTGAATAAGAAGATGAAGGTAGGAGAAGAGAAGGTAAGTGAATTGGCTTCTGATGTCAAGTTGGTTTCCCAAGATGTCGAGAGATGTTCTGCGTTGATAGAGGAGGTAACGAAAGTGAAGGTTCCCGAAGTGGTGAGGGAGGAGGTGACTAAAGTGAGAAGTTGGCTTAGTTCAGCATCACCCGTGGTTGGGGTGTGAAGAGAAAGTCGACTGGGGGAAGTTTGATGACTCTGGTAGCATTCACCCGGTGGATTTCATATCAAATTTTGAGAGTTTTGGTCATTTTTGCTTGGCGAGTGAGAGGCAGAAAATAGAAATGGTCCATAAACATTTGACTGGGGGAGCTAGACTATGGGCTAATTGGTTTGCAGAAAATTGCAGTACATTTGGACCATTCAAAAAGTCATTTCTTCAGAATTATTGGTCGGTGGATAGACAGGTGGCAGTACGCCGCGAATTGATGTCGGGGGAGCCTTATAGGGCTGATAGGGGGACGCAAAAAGATTTTTTCATGCAATGTGTGGATTCCTGCAAATATCTGGAGGGGGCTTATAGTGAGGGGGAGTTGGTACATACAGTTGCTTCTCGACTGCCACAGCAGACACAGCTAATTTTCGCTAGTCACAAGATTTGCTCGGTTGCCGAAGCGTTTGATATGTTGACGAGAATAGATATCCATGAGAAGGGTACCTGGGGGGGTCATAATCGGGACCAACGGGGACAATCACAGTTTCACGGGGGAACGGGCCGCCAGAATGAAAATTGGAGGGAAAATTGGGGCCAGAGACCCAGGTTTGGGGGAAATTTCAATGGTAGGCCACAGTTGAACAATCAGGCTAGCCAGCAAGGAACACCTTCCCAAACTCCTGGGGAGGAAAGGCTGTTAAACTAATGTCTGCCACTGTTTTGGTCTCAGCAGGGGCAGAGGACTTGCAGAGGCCAATTTCCGAGATAACTGGTGATGATGATGAGAGGGGGTTGATTGGAAGAAGCTTGAAGACGCGGCCAACAGGAAAGTAGATAGTTATTTAAAGGAGGGAGGTTCGGACTTGCCAGGCGATATCATCGTGACATTCGAGGTGGAGTGTACCCAAGGGAGAAGTGGGGAGGTAACGGTTGGAGAAGTTTCGATGTTTGTTGGAGGAGGAGACGATGTTGGAGAGGGAGAGCCAATGGAAGTAGAAATGGTCAGTTTTGGGAGACAGATGACAATAGAGGATCATGGAGGGATAGATTCGAATTCTCAGACTAGTCTCAATGCTATTTTCCATGATGATACTAGGGAGGTTTAGCTGGAAGAAGGGATAAAGTTAAAGAAGAGGGAGTTCCACTCACCTAGGGTAGCAGTTAGGTTTGGTGAGCACCAAGTAGAGGCCTTGTTGGACTCGGGAGCAGAGATAAGTTGTATCTCGGAGGCACTGTACCATACTTTGGTGACAGAACTGAAGGTTGGGGTCTGGTCTGTAAGTGGAATGACAATTACTGCGGCTACGGGGTATAAAGTCACCCGGGTGAAGACCGTTCTTCAAATCGACGGTAAGATTGGGGGGAAGGTCGTGGAGGTCACACCATATGTGGTACCTAACCTTAACGTTAACTCATTCTAGAGGCGGATTGGCTGAAACTTGTGGGTGCAGTAACACATTGGGTAGAAGATACGTTGGAATTCACGAGCGATGAGGGAAGGGTCAAGGTTGACTTAAGGAAAACAAAAAGTAATGCACTAGGGGAGCATGGGGAGATTAGGGTAATAACTTGGGGGGATGCTAGGACCGTCCGCCATCGCAAGGGGTGCCTGGTGGGCATGAGTAGGAGGAGTGAGTCTGGAATGGGGATGGAACGAGAGGTAGAGACTGGAGTGGATGATATTTTGGAAGAGTTCTCGGATGTGTTCTCAGAAATTCCTGGATGAATAGTTGGTTACGAATGCGAGCTGAAGGTAAAGAGGGGGAGCCCTTCGTGGCTAAATCCTACAATATTCCCGTAGCCCTGAGAGCTAAGGTGCAGGAAGAGTTAGACAAAATGGAGTCACATGGAATAATCGAGAGATCAAATAGCGAATATGTGAACCCACTGTTGGTAGTCAGGAAGTCAGACCAGTTGGTGAGGTTGGTACTGGATGCAAGGGCCCTCAATAAGGTGTTGATCATAGAAAGGGATCACCCGCTACCGGTGGACGAGGTTCTTAGAAGGTTTCATGGGGCTAAGTACCTTTCGTCATTGGACCTGACTAGTTCATACTGGCAGGTGAGCCTGGCCGGGCGGTCTCGGAAATATACTGCGTTCAGGTTCGAGGGCAAGTGCTACCAATTCTGTGTACTACCTTTCGGGCTCAACAATGCAGTTGCCACATTAATTCGAGCTTTGGACCAGGTTTTGGGTAGACAATTACGAGATAAAGTCCAGTTGTATGTAGATGACGTGGTGATTGCATCGAAGACTTTGGAGGAACATAGGCAAATTTTGAGGGAGATGTTTTTGGCTTTAAGGAGAGGGGGGATGGCTTTACGAAGGAAAAAGTGTGCTTTCCTAAGGAAACAGCTGACCTTTCTGGGGCACGTCATTACGCCCGAGGGTATCCATGTGGAGCAGTCCAAGGTAGAAGCTATTGAGAAATTTCCAATACCTCGCGACAAAACCCAATTGAAGAGCTTCCTCGGTTTGTGCGGGTATTACCGAAAATTTGTAGAGGGTCAAACGCTTAATAGTGAACACCTCAGTAATCTGATGAAAAAGAAGTCGTGGGAGTGGACGAAGGGATGCGAGAGAGACTTTGAGAGAATTAAGTCGGAACTCGCCAAGCATGTCGTACTGTCACACCCGGATTGAGATTTAGATGTATGTCTAGCCAAGGACAGTTCTCAGTATAGTCTGGGGGCCGAGGTTTTCCAGGAGGTAGGAATAGAAGGGAAATTGGAGCACCGAACTATTGCCTTCTCGAGTAGAATGTTGGGGCGGCACGAGCGGAGGTATTCAGTTAGCGAAAAGAAGTGTCTAGCCATTGTGTGGGCGTTTCAGAAGTTCCGCCTTATTTTCCTGGGTAGGAAGACAGCGGTGTATTCCGATCATAAGGCACTATCTTTCCTGATGACTTGCAGGCCGGTACATGGTAGATTAAAGAGATGGGCCTTATTGATGCAGGCGTTCGATTTTGAAATTCGGACCGAGCGTGGTGGTGTAACGGATAGCGTTCTGGCCTCGCATTCGGGAGGACGGCGGTTCGAATCCCCGTCCGGGCATCCAGATTTGGGTTTTTCCATGGTTTCCCCAAATCACTCCAGGTGAATGCCGGGATGCTTCCTTCAAAAGGCCATGGCCGAATTCCTTCCCATTCCTTGCCCCCATCCTTTTCCCGTCTTTAAAGACCACGTTGTTAAAAAGGGACGTTAAACTGTTACAAAAAAAAAAAAAAAATTGAAATTCGATACCGGCCAGGGAGCAGTAATGAAGTAGCAGATTGTCTCTCGAGCTTGCCCATAGGGTTGGAACAAGAGACGGAATCGATTGAATCGGAAGACAAGGCGTTCCTTAACTTTATCAAGGGTGTCCCACAAGAGGCGGAAGTCCGAGGATGTTTAAAAAATATGGTTGAGTTGCAGGAGGGTGACGAGACCATTAAGCTGGTAAAAGACAACTTAACGCATCCTGAACATAAGACTAGACTTGAGAAGTTTTACCTCGTTCATAAGAATATAGTCTTTACGCGCAATTCGGAGGAGGATAACGAGTGGAAGCTGTGGTTGCCTGAGGTCTGCGTCGAACTGTTTATCGCTCATCACCATCATAGTTATGGCCACTATGGTCCTAACAAATGTTGGAGGGTCATGAAAGAACACTACTATTTCAGCAATATGCCTAGGAGAATCACGCGGTTACTGTCGTCTTGCGATCTTTGTCAGCGAGTTAAAATAGACAATGTTGCTAGAGCGAGGGAGATGAAGAGCATTCTGCCACATGATGTAGGGGAATTGGTGGCTGTGGACGTTGTTCGGACCTTTGCCCATGTCCAGGGGAGGTGTCACTCAGATCTTTGGGTTATGGATGCGTTTTCCAAATACCTAAAGCTTTACCCAATTAAGGAAAGCGTCTGCGTAAGTGCTAGCGGATAAGATAGTGGGAAATTTATCCGCAAATTGGTAAGCTGAAGAAAATACTGTCGGACAATGCTCCGCAGTTTAGTAGCGCGAAATGGACGAAGCGACTGGAAAAGAGGGGGATCATAGTACTCAAGACGTTGTGCTACCACCCACAGGGAAATCTAGTGAACGGGCTATGCGGGAAATTGGCTGCTGGTTTCCGCAAATACTGTCATGATAAACACAAGAGTTGGGCTACACAGGTGGAGAGAGCGGAGGAAGTTTTGAATTGTTTGCCACACGATTCCACTGGTTTAGTGCCCTATGAGTTGATGTTCCAGAAACCTCCGCCGCGGCTTATTAACCAAGTGATAGAATTTCCGCCTAGCAATGGGAGTGGATTACAGGGAACGACTTAAGCTGGCGAAGGAAAACCTCCGTCGTAAGGCCGAGAAGAGGAAGGAGAGACATGATAAAAAGTGTGGGCGAATGTCGTATGCAGAGGGAGATCTAGAGCTTCTGCAGACGCACTTCAAGTCATCAAGCGAGAGGAGCGAAATCAAGAAATTTCAGTTCTTGTATGAGGGACCGTACCGGATTGCGGGTAGTCCCGGAGAAAATACTTTTGTTTTGGAATACCCTAGTGACGGGAGATTGAAGGGCACTTTCAATGTCGTGTCACTCAAACCCTATCGGTGTGCGGAGACACAAGGTGGTGGGGGGAGTCAAACAATAGAGTAAAAGGGCTCGCCTCTTGGTACCACCATGCTTCCCGCATTTGCACATTTTCGGGTTAGTGTTGTCTAGGTGGCATGATTGATTTTTTGGTTAATTCAGCTTGCTTCTTTCTCAAAATGAAGAAGGTTTCACAAAAGGGGAAGGTGAGCATGGAGAGGATTTTCCTACTGATTTGACTGACTTCGAGTGGGAGAGCGATTTCAGTACTGTCAGTTTGTGAATCATAGGAGTGTGGTCCCGAGGCGGGAAATTGTAATCAATGTATCCTGTGTGATTTGTGAGGAGGAAAGTGACTGCATGGTGTTTCCTGAGGAAACTGGATGACTTTCTAATAATTTCCAAATTTGTCTTCATTTGTGTTTATTGTCATAACCTAGTTGTGTATACTCAAAGAGACTGGTGTGTTTTGGTGAGGTTTAACCTTGTGTTTGATGTTTTCTTCAATGTTATATTTGGTCTGATGGTTTTGTTCTAATGATGTACCCATTTGTAAATGAATTAGCCGAGTACCACCAGATTTTTTTTAGGGTTTGAAAAATTCTCAAATGTCAGTAAGGTTGAGTCTGGCGAAAGGATACGCGTTTGTCAACCGTACCTTGCGCCATGAAAGTCAACGAGGGGGGTGTAACGATACCATCGAACTAATACAGATCGAGGGGAGTATCTGTGAGTGGGGATATCTTTGACGGAGTCTAAACAATATGGCGGCAGTCTACAGTACGCTGCAATACCGTGTGGACCTAATGGCGGGAGTTGCCGACTGTTGAGGACAATACCGCGGGAACGATAATCTAAAAGTGTTTGTAACGGTGCAACTAACGTGTACTGTAATTTCAAGTATTATTCGGAGTGTTCAGTGTACGCGGACGAGGACAGTGCTCCCAACTTTCTAATTATGGTGATAGTGGCACCGCATACTATTTTCGCCTACTCGGTTCGAATCCTGCAAACTTTGGTGATAGAAGTTCGATTACACGGGTCACTGTAACTGGTGGATACTTCGGCGGTGTATTTTCGTGTTTCTCCAGATAATAAAGTTGTGTGTTGAATGCAAACTTTTGTGATTTGTGTGGTAGTAATTCCTACTCATTTTAGTAGTATAGCTGCCACCACATGCTGCTTCAAGTGATTAGTTTTGTGAATAACTTTAATTCTTAGTATTAGTTGTGGAATCCCCACTGGCGACCGGACAAAATTGAACCTGTAGTAATAGGAACATTTAATCATGAACTTAAACATGCCGCATTGAATCGTTCCACCAGGACTCAGAATTATCGCTAATACGCCAGGTGCCTTGCATCTTTCCTTGTGTGTTCTAAAGGTTTTCTTTCATCTGTGGAAACAAAGACTAGATCAGGATTGGTGTCAGATTGCCATCAAGCAGAATGGAATGTTTTCTTTTCTTTAGGATTGTAGCTGAGATACAGGTCTTGACTTTCGCACCACACAGGAAGTTTCTCTCCATTTTCATTAGAATTTGGGTAACCCCAGGATGTATGTTGGCTGTTAAAGTCTCTTACATATATGCAAGGTTTCGGTAGTGAGGGCAGTTGGAAAGAGGTGGTTAGTAAACTGATGCAACAGTTAAATTGTTGAGTTTGGCAGTAATTATTTCCATTTCACTGACTTTTTGACAGCTCACTTCCGAGATGTTGCAAATGTTACTTTTGGCATAGGTTCGCTATCATTCTGTACCCTGGAATCTTGGCCCCACTTTCCAAATCTTTTTCAGTCATGTGAGTTTCTTGAACTGTTAAGATGTTGATTTTGAGGTCCGTAGCTAGTTTACTAAGGATTCACATTTAGCAGTTGTTAATCCTTCTGCATTTATTTGACGAATCTGAGTGCTGGTTCCAAACATTCTGGTCAGTTGACTCTGACAAGTGCCATTGTTCAATTTCATCTTCTGATGTTGCTTTTTGGGACCACGAGAGATACGGGATCTAGTTAGGTCGCCTGTTGTGTAGATTATCAGCAGTCCATTGTCCAGGGTACACCACAAGAAGGTAATCGGGTTACAAAACTTTGGTCTGACCATTGCTTGAATATGGTGGTATAGAATGGCACCCTTTTGGGTATCAAAAAGAGGAGCTACCATTGTTGCCGGGAGGAGGGTGCACTTGCACCCTTCTGCAATGGATATTTATTGTTTCAATAATAACTTACGGCATCTAGGATATTGTCCATATATTTTTTCAACACCTTGTCAATAAATTCAGTGTCCTACTCCACAATTTTCCCATGAACACTGAGTAAGCACAGGCCGTTTAGCCTCACGTTTCCCATCATTGACCGGTTCAACATCTTTACGCGATTATATGTACTAAACGATTGTTCAGTGCTACGTGTTATCGTTGGAATAGTTAGGCCAATCTTGATTTTATCACATACCGCTGGGTAAAATGGGGTGGCCTGAGCAATCAAATCTGTGTATTCAATAAGGGATTCATTTAAGGCGATATCACTCACTTCATCTGTCTTGAACATCTCGTTCCACATGGTAAGCTCGGCAGTAAAATTCTGTAGAAAACATTAATAAAGATTGTGTGTTTCTTGCCATAGCTAAAAATGAAGGATTCTCCAAATTTCTGGGTATAGCTGTAAAAACAATTTTTTTTTTTTTATTTGTAGAAGAAAATCATATTCTTATAGAACGAATGGTGGAGTCTAAATATGGGATGAAGAAAGATACTCTGAAGAATTTTTCTGTATTTTCAGAGGGTTGATTTGATCTGTTGGTGTGTCTTGTCTTGTTTAAATCCAACATCCAATTCTTCACAAATTTTTTGATTTTTCTTGAAAATAATTCCATCGTGGCATCATAACGGCAATGATTTATTTATGTGATCATTTATTGTTTTTCTATTCATATTTTCTTGTTGTAATTGGTTTCACACGAGTTTTGGAATAGGCAGCAATCACAAAAAATGTAACAATGTATGTTTGGGCCAGGCCCCTCCCATCGCGTGCAACAAGCAATCAGAAATCTTGGTGAATTGAAGAAGGCTAGCAGCGCCATATTCGGGGCTAGTGATGGCAAGAACCTAGAAATCCTCGTACAGTCATTTTTTTAATTTTTTTTATCTGCTTAACGCCTCTCTAACAGCGAGGTCTTTAGTGACAGGAAAGGATGGGGGGCAAGGAATGGGAAGGAATTCGGCCATGGCCTTTTGAAGGAAGCATCCCGGCATTTGCCTGGAGTGATTTGGGAAACCATGGAAAACCCAAATCTGGATGCCCGGACGGGGATTCGAACCACCGTCCTCCCGAATGCGAGGCCAGAACGCCAGCCGTTACACCACCACGATGATATAGGTAACACTCCGGTGGCAATTTTTCTCTCTCTCTCTATCTATATATATATATAAAACTATTGCCTTAAAGCTTTTTCCTGCTCAATGTTATTATATATATATATATATATGGAAAGATAGATGAAATACACCCAACACTCACCAAAGTTGAAGGGAGGAGGGCAGCAGCAACACAAAACACCAAAACAAAGAAATACAATATTTCGGGCAAAACCCTTCAAGTCAACAGATGTAAGTGGCTGGGCTTATAACCGCGAGTATAAATCATAAGAAAGATTAAAATGGTTGAAAAAATAATAGTAATAAAAAATAAAAATATATGAATCTATTGTGCTGACAAGTGATGGGTGTATAGGGTGAGGATGGAAGATATTAATGGAAATTAAGGCCTGGGGGATGTCTAGTCCGCAGGATATGTTGATAAGCTAATTCCCACCTGTGGTGATCAGATTGGGAGGTAGTTTCTAGTGATGGGGTGCATATATATATATATTCAAATTTTCTTTTGTAATTGGAATGTTAAATTCCTCTCCCATTTAATTTTTCAATTTATAAACTTTAATTTTAAATTCCTTAAGCGTTTTTGGTAAACTATTCATCATTACACTTGGTAATTTGTACCAATCCCTCACACCAATTACTTTGGATGTTGTGGGAAATGAAAATAACAAAAAGAAAGGATTTGTCAGAGTTAGGCCATTAAAGAACAATTCAATAAAAACATTAAATGATGAACTTCTCAATGAGGACTGGAGCACTGTTTATAAATTAAAAGGGGTAAATAATAAATTCAATTACTTTCACCAAAGGTTTTTGGAAATTTACGAAAGGTGTCTCCCTACAAAACTAGCTCCAATTGGTCAAAAACGAGTAAACAAAAATTGGGTTACAGTTGGTATTAAAACATCTTGCAGACATAAAAGGGAATTATATGTAAAAGTTAGGAATACTGATAATAGGCTTCTCAAACAACATTACAAAACATACTGTAGAATTTTAACCAAAGTAATAAAAGAATCTAAACGTTTGGCCATAAATGATGAGGTTAGTAGTCCAGATAATAAGATAAAAAGTGTTTGGAACATTATTAAAAGGGAAACAACTGTATCATCCCCTGAACACAAACCTATATCTATAAGCATTAATGATAAACTTGTAAATGACCCCTCTTATGTAGGAAGTGCTTTCAATAACTACTTCTTAACAGTTGCTGAAAAAATAAAAGGAAAATATAATGGGAATATGGATGCTATAGCAATACTTAAATCCTTGTCACCAAAAAAAGCACCTATGTCTCTATTTCCCACCAGTCAAAATGAAATTGAAAAAATTATTAAATCCCTCAAAAATAAAAAGTCATTTGGTTATGATGAGGTTTCAACCCATGTAGTGAAACAATGTAACACCAGCATTAGTAGAGTTATTAGTCATATTTGTAATAGTTCTTTTGAAGAAGGTATCTTCTCTGACTCACTCAAGAAGTCAATAATCAAACCGCTTTATAAAAAGGGTGATACCTCAAAAATTGAGAATTACAGACCCATTTCACTTCTACCAGCATTTTCAAAAATCTTTGAAAAAGCAATGTACAGAAGGGTGTATGCACATCTACAAAAGAATGACCTACTCAGTAAAGTACAGTTTGGTTTTAGACAAGGCGTTTCAACAGATTCGGCAATTTTTGCTTTTGTAAACAACATACTGGAATCAATGCATAAAAAATTAAATTCCCTAGGTATATTCTGTGATCATGCTAAGGCTTTTGACTGTGTTGATCATGAGATTCTACTAGGTAAATTAGACCACTATGGAGTTAGTGGTAAGCCAGGACTTTGGTTTAAATCTTACCTGGAAAATAGAAAGCAATGTGTATCACTGAAAGATGCTAATACAGGAAATGTTATAAACTCAGAATGGGGTGTAGTTAAATGTGGTGTGCCTCAGGGCTCAATTCTTGGCCCTCTGCTGTTCTTAATCTATATAAATGATCTCCCACATATACTAGGTGATAATGAACACATGGTGCTCTTTGCAGATGATACCAGCATATCGTTGAAAGACCCATCAGCACAAAACCTCGAAAACACAGCAAATGATGCTATAAAGAAAATTAACAGGTGGTTTAGTGCCAACAAACTAATACTTAATGTAGAAAAGACACAGTTACTTCAGTTTGTTACAAAAAATAAAACAAAGGACAGCTATAATGTGATATCAGAAGGAAAAGCAATCAATGAAAGCAGTTTCACAAAATTCCTGGGTATATATATACATAACAATTGAACTGGAAACAACATATTCAACAACTTCTTAAAAAACTGAATTCTGCAAAATTTCATTGAGGGTAATATCTAGAATAGCTAATATAGAAACCAGAAAGTTAGTATATTTTGCATATTTTCATTCCCTGCTCACTTATGGCATCTCATTCTGGGGAAACTCGTCACAAGCACAGAGGGTATTTAAATTGCAAAAACATGTTATAAGAACTATTTTTGGAGCAAGCCCACAGACGTCGTGCAGAAATCTATTTAAAAACCTGGGTGTTCTAACAATGCCAGCACAATATGTATACTCTGTACTATCATTTGTAGTGGAAAATCCTGAACACTTCAATCTTAATGCTGACATACATAGCCATAATACTAGGAATAAATATAATATTCACAAGGATTACAAATCACTGTCAATTGTACAGAAAGGGTTAACATTTACTGGAGCTTCCTTATTCAATGTCTTACCAACAGAAATTAAATGTTATCTACAAAAACCCAACTACTTTAATTCCAAACTGAAAGAGTTTCTGCTTCAGAATCAATTTTACTCTGTAAAAGAATTTTCTTCTTGGAATTTGGTAACTAAGAATGACTGATAAAATAGTATATATGGTGTATGGAAGGGAAAGGTGACAAAGTTGTCCACAATTACTAAAATGATATATGGTTTTTCTTTCTGTTGAAATTTTTGACAAATGAAGTAATTACACGGTTTACAAAACTTCACTCACATATATTAACTAACATGGGATAGCATGCACTTAACAACTGCTGTAAAAAATTATGATACTAACAGGTTTTTAAGTAATTGACTGCTTATGATTTGTGGTAACTGGTTGGTAAGAAAATAACTGGTTGTTAGATGCTGGTAACAAGTTTATACACTGTTCCACATAATAAGTATTAACTAACTCGGGATTGTATTTGTAGATTACAGGAAATATTGGTTATACTAATGGGTCATAACTAACTTCTTGTCAATATATAATATTATCAATTATATAGTAATATTGACATTACTAATAAGTGTATGTACTGTTCCACATCCCCGAGATTATTCTCACATGGGATCAAAGTGAACATATCTATCACCCTTACCAACAAAAGATAATTTTCCCACTCCCTTATGCATGAAATCAAGCGCAAGCTTGTGGTCATGGTCGCCTTTCCCCTTCCATGCACTATTCGTAATTCTTTGACCGATAACCCTCCAAGCCTCATCACCAACATACATTCCCAGCACTCTCTTCATCCTCCTTCATCCTCCAATGAGTCCCAATTCAGCTCCTTTATCATATCAGTCGTGTGATAATTTTCACAAACAAATCCTTCCAACTCCCATATTTGATAACCAAAATGTGGGCGTCTGTAAGCTACCTTAGAAGTTTGTAAATTTTCTTAACAAGTTTTTTTACAGTATAGAAGGCATAGGTGAACCACCGCAGCCTTAGTGCCACCTACGCAACTAAGTCAAGTAATAAAGTAAACTAAACAGTTAATTCAGGTAGAAAATCAAGTTTTAAATAATAAATTCAAGTTCTAAACCTATCTACATAGCTGAAACAGGATACAACATAACATCAACAGATGCAATATTTGGTTACGATATAATTTTTGTTAAAATCAATATTTTTATTCACTTTGAGATATTCAGGTAAATAAACAGTCAAGAGAAGGTAAATTTGGTAGCAAGGAAGTCATACTAAAAGGTTTAAAGATGTTAAAAGCTAAAATGCCGGTATAGAAATTTATTACATAAATATACACTCTAAAATTCGAGAAATCAGATGTTGGAAAAGACATAGAAAGTCAACCTGTAATAACCAGTAACAAAAAAGGAACTTAATTTTTTCTTACACCACATACTAAAATTCTGGAAAGCTCAGTAAAATTTAAAGGCTGTTTGTTTAAAATATATATATATATATACGAGGGGGGATCAAATATAAACGGGATTTTATTTTTTATTTAAATTCATTTATTGAAAAACACAAGGTAATTAAAATTTATTTTTTCACGTGGTTTCCTGCTTTGGAAATACATTTTTCCCAGCGTATGGGCAGCTTTTTGATGCCCTCATCATAAAAAGAACAAGGTCGCGTCACCAGCCAGTTGCGCACGAAGTCTTCCACACTCTCGTCATCTTCGAATCGTTGCCCTCCTAGAGCTTCTTTAAGAGGTCCAAACAAATGGAAATCGCAGGGCGATAAGTCCGGACTGTAATGAGGGTGATCAAGTGTAGTCCAGTGCATTTCCTGTAGTTTAGAGACAGTTAGAGATGCAGTATGGGGTCGCGCATTGTCGTGGAGGAGAATGACCTGTCGAATCGGTTGGTCTCTTCTTTTGCGGCGATATGCAACTCTCGCCTTGTTCAACAACTCGCAGTAGTAAGCAGCATTGATTGTGCGTCGCTCATACAAAAAATCAATCAGTAAAATGCCTCGCCAATCGATAAAAACGGTTAAAGAACCTTGCCAGCTGACAGTCGAGTCTTGGCTTTCACTGGTGCTGCCTCCCCTTTCCTCCGCCACTCCTTACTGGCTTCTTTGGATTCAGGAGTGTAGTGGTGAACCCATATTTCATCGCAGGTGACAATCCGACTCAAAAATGCATCACCTCCTTCCGCAAACCTTGCTGTAAGCCTCTGACAGACTTCCAAACGTCTCAGCTTCAGATTTTCGGCCAAAAGCCGAGGGACCCATCTGGAACACACTTTACGGAACTGTAAGTGTTTTGTGATGATTGCTTGACAGCTCCCATAACTGATTCCGACTTGTTCTGCAATTTCTGACACTCTCGCCCGTCGATCGATGTCAATAATGTCTTTAACCACACGAATGTTTTCGTCTGTAACGCTGGTCCGGGGACGGCGATCGTGTTGCTGATTTTCCACACGTTCTCGTCCTTCCTTGAACTTTTTATGCCAGAAAAACACACGCGTCCTTGACAGTGTTTGATCACCGAACTGTGCAGTTAATCTCTGGCAAATTTCCGCCGCTGTAACTCCTTCAAGAGCAAGAAATTTTATAATAATGCGTTGCGCAGTGGAGGGGTGCACCTGTTGCTCCGACATCGTGAGCATTACTGACTAAACGGCGGGAAATATCTAACAGCACGCTCTCCCCACTCCTAATGGTCCCGCCTAAGCATAGCAGAAGTGCGGGGCCAGTACTGCCAATTGTTGATGTTCAGGAACAACAATCCCGTTTATATTTGATCCCCCCTCGTATATGGTAAAGTCAGACACATGTTACAAAGAAAAATTAATAATTCGAGTAATACACATAAATTCAAGAGGGTAAAACATCTTCAGAATATTCTATAATTTATTTGAAACAAGGTTTAGGAAGTATTTATATAAAATGTGTAGTATTTTTGGTCAAAATGAAACAAACTAGCAATATTTTTAATATGTCTGACTTCCTGATTGCATCAGACAGCTAGAAGTAGCAGTTTCTTTAAAAATTAATAATAAATCAGAGAAAACAGCTAGAGACTTTAAAAGAGCACTGTAGGTATTTGAGAACACATAGAATCGTTTAAAATATGTCTCAAAGTTGTCATGAAATTATTAGTGGGGCGATTACATCAAAATTCACTTTTTACCTAGAAGAGTAAATAGGTCGTGTTTAGCATCAAACGAAAGAGAATTCAACTAGAAGCTGTAAAACTATAAAAGTTATTAACAAATTTCAGAATCACACAAAATGATTTTTTATGGTGAAACGGTTATAGATACAGAAAATTTGATAAAGATCAAAACTTCTAGTTACCACACATTATAGCTACCGTTAAAGTTTTAGAACGATAGAAGAAGTGTGAGCCAAGAAATGAACTATTTTGCGGGTCAGAACATGACGACACAGTTTTTAGGCCAGTTAACCTTTGATAGTGGATTGATCTTTGGAGAAGACAGTGGTTCTATATATACGGATAGCGAGCACTTCTGTCTTTTTTTTGCCTGGTGACCATCAGAGCGGTAATGTTGTAGGGCTCCGTAGTGCTTTGCGCTTGAGAGCAGGTAGTGTAGTGTAGCTAGACATGTGCGAAGGATGGTCATATTAGAATTTCAGTAGAACAGATTCGGTTTAGTACTATATGACTTTGAAATTAACACAACGGGGTTTGGGCTGGTCTTATTGTTTTTCACTACTTGCAATCTAAAAACTCTGTGAAGATTTTCCGATAGCCATCGATTGTTTTGGACTTGTACTATTTTTCTGAGAATATAGTGAACTTTGAATTTGAACTACTAGCAGTGACTTTCACTACCGAGTGAACCTTACCTTTCATAACTAGGGGTCTAATCAAGCTAGGTGGAAGTCAATAGAATTTTAAAGCAATCGATAATCCCATAGGCACATGATCAACACAGTGTGATCCCCTACATGGGACCAAAGTTAATGACGAAGTGTTTATTCCAACCTCGGTAAACATTTTACATTACATCCCAAACTACAGCACCATATTCAACCAATGGTCTGACGAGAGTTTTGTAACCCAACTCCATAGCTTCTGTGGTACATCCTCTCATCACCCTCTCTAGTAAATGAAGGTTTTTGGAACCTTTTCCCACCACCTGCTCAATTGAGTTTGTTATCAAACTTTATGCCAAGATATTTACACTTCAAGCTTTCAACAAGCAATTCTGACCCCACCCTATAATCATAATTAACCTTTAGTTATTTATCTGTGTACCTAATAGCCGACTCTACTTAGCATTTATCTTCATTCCATGCTGACTTATCCATTTAGATATTCTATCCAGGTCACCCTACAGCTGGTCAGTCTTAACCTGTTTTGATCCTATTGCATACCATTATTTCAGCTGCAAATTACCTAGATTCTGACCGTAAGCCATCAACGCAGTCATTCATTAGAATAATGAACAACAACGGTCCCAATAAACTACCTTGTGGGACTCCATATTTACTTCCACCTCTTTTGATAATGCCTTTCCTACACTTTGCTTTCTGACTTTTAAGAATTCCTCTACCCAGCAAGTACCTTTTCATCCAATCCAATAGATTTCAGTTTATTCGGAATGGATAGAAACATTCCTCGAGTCGGAGCGTGGAATGTTAGAAGTCTGATTAGGGCAGGTAGATTAGAAAACCTAAAAAGGAAGATGGAACAACTTAAGTTAGATGTTCTTGGGATTAGCCAGATTAAATGGAAAGACGCACAGGATTTCTGGTCTGGGGAACACAGGATAATTAGCACACAAGCTGTCAATGGAGTCACTGGTGTAGCACTTGTAATTAATAAGAGTAAGGAAATGGGTGAGTTATTATGAACAGTGTAGTGACAGGATTATTTTGATTGGGTTATAAACTAAGCCTGCCCCACACATGTTAGTACAAGTGCTTATGCCAATGTTACAGGAAGATGAGGAAGAAATAGAGAAAATTTACACAGAAATTGAAGAATTTATCAAATATGTAAAGGGGGAGGAAAATCTAATAATCATGGGTGATTGGAATGTGATAGTGGGAGAAGGAAATGAGGGGAATACTGTAGGAAGTTTTGGTCTAGGAGAAAGAAATGAGCGAGGAAGCAGGTTGTTAGAATTTTGTGAAAGATATAAGCTAGTAGTGGCAAACACACTGTTTAAGAACCGTGGAAGAAGGATACGCACCTAGAAACATCCTGGGGATACAGACAGATATCAGCTAGATTATATCATGGCCAAACACAGATTCAGGAATTAAGTTCTAGACTGTAAAGCGTACCCAGGAGCAGACATAGACTCTGACCATAATTTGATAGTAATGAAGTGCAGGCTGAAATTCAAGCAAATAAGGAAGCAGGACAGACTGCAGGTGAATAAACTGAAACAATCTAGTACGAGAGAAAACTTTGCAGAAATGGTAGACTAAGGTCTAAGAAGTAACTCTGAAAGGAGCTAAACCAAGGCCGAATGGAATGCATTATAGACAGAAATAACGATAGCTGGTAAAGAAACATTAGGCTTTAGGGAACAAGCTGCCCGAAAACCTTGGATCACAGAAGAAATTTTGGAACTGATGGATCTGAGGAAAAGGTACAAAAATGCTCAGGATGAAGCAGGAAGAGAGCAGTACAGGCAATTTAGAAATCAAACAGGAAATGCAAAAAAAAAAGTGTGAAGAAGTAGAAAAGGAAATAGTCATTGCAATAGATGTTGCATATAGGAAGATCAAACAGAATTTTGGAGCACATTAAAGCTGCCGATGGGAAACCTCTTTTAAGCTCAGACGATAGAGCTAACCGATGGAAGGAATATATTGAGAAACTGTATGATGGGGACGACTTGAACAATAGTGTAATGGAAAAGGAAGGCGATGTCAACATTGATGATTTAAGAGATTCTGTTTTGAGGACAGAACTTAATAGAGCTCTGAATGACTTGAAAGCAAATAAGGCAGTTTGAATTGATGAGATCCCTGATGAACTTCTTAAATCCCTAAGAGAAGAAGGAATTGAAAGATTATTCAAGCTGATATCAGAAAGTTATGGAACAGGAGAAATTCCAATTGATTTTAATAAAAAATATCATATTAACACTTCCGAAGAAAAAAAAAACACAAGTCAACAAATGTGAGAATTATCGCACCATTAGTCTAACATCACATGCTTCAAAATTACTGACCAGAATAATATACAGAAGAATGGAAACATTATTAGAAGACTTAGTGGGTGAAGATCAATTTGGGAATAGGAAAAATCGTGGTACAAGGTAAGCATTTCTGGCTTTAAGATTAATACTGAATGGCATGAACAAAATACTGAAGGAAGATTTTGGACTGAATATAAATCAAAGCAAGACTAAAGTGATGAAATTTAGCAGAAATGATAGCAATACTAGTAGATTAAATATAAAAATAGGATAGGATGCAATTGGAGAAGTAAGTGAATTCTGTTACTTGGAAAGCAAAATTACAACCGATGGCCGAAGTAGGAATGATGTTAAAAGCAGAATAGTACTAACCAAAAGAGCCTTCATAAAAAAGAGAAATCGTTTAGTTTCAAATATTGAACTATGAATTAGAAAGAACATTTTAAAACTATGTGTGGAGCATAGCACTTTACAGTAGCAAAACATGGACTTTAGGAATACCGGAAAGAAGGAAAATTGAAACATTTGAAATGTGGTGCTACAGAAGAATGTTGAAAATTAAGTGGTCAGACAAAGTAAGAGATGAACAAGTTTTGGAAATGATGGGTGAGGAAAGAAGTTTTTGGAAGAAGCTTACAGAAAGAGACAGGTTGGTAGGTCATACTTTGAGACATGCTGGATTGGTTAATTAGCTGGTGGGGAGAACAGTCGAAGGTAAGAACTGTAGAGGAAGACAAAGATTAGAATATATGAAGCAGATAATTGAAGACTTGGATTGTAAGGGCACGGATACACTGCAACCGAATTCGGCCGAGTTTTCACTCTGCCGACTGTTGTGGTTACACTGGCGCGGACTTCGGCAGATTCAGTTGTCAACATATCGTGTTTCAAGATGGACGAAACTAGCGTTCTTGAAGTGTTGTGTGAGAACTCTCTACTGAGATTTAATATGATGTTTGGTAGTGAAAAAAGTGAATGGGTAAACGAAATTTTTTCAGAGAGAGAGGCTGAAGGAGAATTTCATACATTATTCTCCAAACTATTGGAACAGCCAATTAAATTTTCAGAATACTTCCGAATGAAACCGGAGACATTTTTTTATATTTTGGAAGGAATCCGACCTGCTATAATAAAGTATTCAAATTTCAGGAAATGTATTTCTCCAGAAGAAAGGCTTGCTGTGACATTGAGTAGTTGAGTCGATTTTATTTAATGCAGGTGCACCTGACTTGTTCCATACCAAATTCTCTGTTCCGCAACCAAATTCATATGTATTTCTTCAAAGTTTTCCTCAGGATACAGTTCATTTGATTTAAAAAATATATATATATATATATATGATGTGTACTTTAGTACCTGCACGAAAATTTTAATTTCGTATGGAACAGTGGGTATCTTTATTTTTAATCTTAATAACTATGCACTGAAATTTTAACTGCGTGTATTGGGAAAGCTAAGGGTACTTGAGACACTTCAATTTCGTTTTATTAGTAACAAAATTTGAAATGGCAATGCTGGCATTCTGTTAATACTTGATCTATGTAGTAGCTATTCAGAAGAAACCAGTTGGCTAGATGATCAGTTACAGATTTTCTGGAGAGTTTTAATTTTTTGTGATCTCTCAGTAAATATTTGTGTGTATGAACTTGGTTATTTTTCTTCAATTAGTTGTCACTAATCCAATGAATGAATGAATATTGCTAGAAATCCTACTTTGTTAGCTCTTATTTGGTAATAACAGACTTTAAAGAAAGCCTTACATAACACAGAGGTTGACAACAAAAACATCAGTGGTGCATGTGGAAATACTTGAGAAAGACAACCTAGGGATAGATGAGACACATTTCAAGTATCCATGTGTTAAAAACAGCAACATTTTTAGTAGTTACTTTTGATATATTTTCTATAGAAATTCACTAAACTACAGGGAATATAATCCATTTCTTATATAATTATGAAAGATAGGCCTACTTGTAAATACAATACAGTACAATTTATAAACTTCTACTTTACAAAAAATTAAAAACTATGTTTTTTTTATTTTTAAAAAATTCCAAAGTTTTACAAAAGGAAGGATGGTCACAGTTACCATAGAAAAAAAATTGCAGGAAGCCCACAGTGAAGTAGTTCTCTTTCCTATTGATGTCATTAGAGGTGGTAAAGGGCTGGGGGTAAGGAATGGGAAGGAATTGAGCCATGGATTTTTGGGGGATGCATCCCAGCATTTGCCTGGAGAGATTTGTGGATATTAATTCAAGAGGCCTAAAATTATGTTACAACTATTGATGAAGGATGTATAGAAATGTTGATAACGGTTCGTTTTCCAGTGTCAAAAAATTATTTTACCAGTTTCATTTTTAAATTTGGATCTGGTGGAATTTTTATTGAATAATCTTTGAACCTGTAATTGTTGTTACACCAATTTGCATCACTGATTAGGCTGTTTTTAAATAAGGGTTAATTTTCTAACTAAATGTAATTGTGTAGGTATACATCTAGAGCATTTTTTTTTATTGAAAGTTGAACTTAACAGTAAGTTATGTTTTATTTATGCATGCACTTAATATTACTGTAAGCCTTTTTTAATAATAAACAAAATTCCAACCTCTTTCTTATGTACCCCTAACGTCCAGCTCAAGTATCCCCAGTGTGGGAATACTTAACCCAGGTTTCAAGAGTTTAAAGAAGTATTTTTTACATCATATAAAATGCGAAACATGTCAATGTTTTTAAATTTTTGAACTGAGGAAACATTGTTCCTCTAAACACAACATATAAAAATTTAAAAGCTGTTAGGTGATAGCTAAAAAAATATTTATCTTAAAAGTGGGTCATTTATCCCTACTCTCAATGATCAATACAGCCTGTTCTATTGCCAACTGAAATCGAAAATTCCTGAGAAGGTGTGATCAGAAATAAAAATAATTATTTATGATATAATTTATATATTTTATTCAAATATACAAACAATAATTTTATGACATAATTTAAATATAAAAATAATCAATTATGAAACTATGGTTTTCTGTTGGGCCTCTGAAATTTACATATCACTCTTTTTCATTTTGATTCGACCATGGGGCTAAATATGAACGCACATCCAATGGAACCACAGTGTCTGACAAGGGTACATGGTGTGGGGAAGACGAAGAAGAAGATACCGAGATTTCCTCTTCCATCAAAATTTTTTGAATTTGAGTCCTCACTGCCAGTTTTCTTTGCATGGGGATTGCACGAAAATGTGGCAATAGACTCATCAGAAAATAATAGTCTTCATCTTTTACCTCATCAACTGAGGTGGATGAATTTCTAATTCTTTCCAAATGTTCAATTTTTCTTTGCTCTAATGCAAGAAACTGAGACACCCTGTCAATTTTAGCTCATTTAGATTTCGCTTTCAGAATTGGTCTCTTGAAATTATCAGTATTTACACTGCCACTATTGTCACTGTGCACGTCAATATCAGTAGTAGCAGCGTTGGCTTCTTCACAAGATTTAGACGAAGTTTCATACATCACTTGATCTTCTTCCAAATCTTGAGTTTGGGAAGTATCATCTGGTGCATTACAGGGTGAGAGTTGTATGTTACTCATCTTGGGCGGAATACGTCACAAAGAAATGAAAGTTGGTCATAAAACTTCCACGTAGTGACGTGCTTTGCTTCGCTGCCAGTAGGTTGATTGAGTTTTTTCATGTGTTCTTTGCAAAACATGTCTCGCAAGCTTCCCCATTTCCCTTTAACAACACTACCTGTAAATCAAGAACAAGAATTGTAACCAATTAATGAGATACCACTACCTGACTGAAACAAGAACGAAATAATTACTTACATCAGTTATATTTTTGTTTATTTATTAGGGTAATCAATATTGGAGTATTTAGTTATATATTAATTTCTTTTATTTACTTATTTTTTCAGATATCTTTCAACTGGTATAGCATACAGATCTTTGGCTTTTTCATATAGGATAGCTCACTCCACTATTGTCAAGATAGTGTATGATACGTGCGACGCTATTTGGGAGTGTTTTGTTGGTCGGCACATGCCTTCTCCGACAAAAGATTCACTCAAAAAGAATGCTGAGACATTTGAGGAACTATGGAATTTCCCAAATTGTGTTGCTGCCATTGATGGTAAACATGTGCGTATAAAATGTCCTAAGTTATCTGGATCCAAATATTACAACTACAAAAATTTCTTCTCTGTGATTATTCAGGGTCTGGTTGATACGAACTATAGATTCATAAGTATAGATGTTGGTGCTTATGGAAGACAAAGTGATAGTGGTGTTTTTCATGAGTCTAATTTGTTTAGCCACATAGAAAATGGAACTTTTCCTTTCCCCGGACCAAGAAAACTCACAGGATCTGATACCATGCTTCCATACATCATTCTTGGAGATCAAGGTTACCCTCTCAAGGAATACTTAATGCGCCCTTATCCAACAACTAATGTGAATATTCCACATGATGTTGAAATTTACAACAAAAGGCATAGTCGAGCCAGAAAAACTGTGGAATGTGCATTTGGTTTACTCGTTGTAAAATGGAGATGCTTGAAGACTGAGCTGCAAGTCAACCCTGACCATGTGGAAAAAATAGTTTCTGCTGTATGCTTGTTGCACAATATAATCATTGATAAAGAGGGAATAGATGAGAATTGGTTCCAACAACATGAGCCTACAACTGCACCTTCTGCAGGATCTAGGCGCTATAACAGAGCAAGACGCGAAGCTTATAACATTCGTGATCAGTTCAAACAGTAGGTGGGTCATTCCATGTCAAATCAACACAATTTTTGAACATTTTTTATCTTACCATCTCCAATCTTGATGAAATTTAGTATATTAGAAATTGACATAAACACAAAGAATATTCCAAAATATTAAATTGATATGTCTTTTGGTTTTGGAGTTACAGGGCTCTAAAGTTGCCAGATTTGACCAAAAAGTGCATGATCGGCATGTTTAAAAATTGCTTTTGCCGTTCACCAAATTAAGATAGGCAGTTGAACAAGATGTCATTTTAAAGCTCTTTTTATGGTCTTTCATATGATATGCAACAATACAAGATTTTCTTTTAAAAAATTTTTTTATTTAAAATTAAAATTTTTAAATTTAATTTTTTTAAAAAGCCAATTTTTTAAAATTTTGAAAAAAATCTCATAACTTATTCATAATATTGTTAACAAATTCTGAAAGTTTCATTTTGGGATCATGATGGGTTCTCGTGGTACAAGAGCTTTTGTTTTGGAATGCTTGTTAAAAATTACAGAAATGGAAATGAAAATTTTTCAGGCAATTTTAATAACTTTATCTCAATCTAATAATTTAACACATATTAAAGTATTAATATTTACAGCACATTAATTTTACAATATTTAAAAATTTTTGAAAACTTACACACTATCAGAAACTTTAAAAAACCTTTGCCATTTAGTGTTGCTGCTTTCGATGAAATTGACAAACTTTCACTAGTTTTTAAAGTTTCCACTTCAGGAAGAGTGAACATTCTGCCTGTTGGAGTTGTTGGATTAACTAGATGCAGAATATCTACTAAAGGAATCCACAATACATCTGGATTTCTTGGATAGGAAAACGATGGTGAAGGACCAGCTGGTTTGAGGAATGTCACTTTTATTTCATCGATGCTTTCACTTTTCTCTAAAACGTATGCAAGCCACCAATTGTTGCTATACACAGCAGTGATGTATCCATTGATATCAGCAAATGAGAGCTTTTCTTGTCATGATATAACTGTTTGTTGTAATAAACTTTGTGACAAGGAAAATGTCTTTACAACCATTTTAGTTGAGGATACTGCAGGTATAAAAGCATGAAATTTTTGCGTCCCTTGAATTGTCACTATTTTTAAAGTGCTCATCTTTTTCCTGGTATCTGGACTGGACAAAATTCCCTTAACCTTTAAAAGCTTCTTTGTATGACAAACCATATAGTTAGGACATTAAATTCTACATTATTTTCCTGATACTCCATGATTCAGGAAAACAAGTGAGAATCATAAGCTTTGTTTTCTTGTTGTTTGAACTTCTAAATTTAGCTTTCAGATTGCTTAAAACTGTTTCGCTAGGATCTTCAATATCACTTTCAGAAGACTCTGTTTCATCAAAAATTTTACGTTTTATGGCAGAATTAATTTTTTGAATCTTTTTTTTTATACTTTTTAATTTTGACTTTTTTAATATCCAAAGGAGATTCCCCTAACTCCTAAAGAGATATGTTGAGAGACTGAACAACCTCTCACTATGAAACAAAAGGAGGGTCAATTTCGCATTTTGACTCTGTATCATTAGTGACATCTTGAGAGGATGAACATTGGCCCTCTTGCTCTTTTTTAAGCACTCCTAACTGTTTTCTGCAGCTATCACATAATTTAGCAATGTTTGGCATTTTAGAAAATAATTTACACATCCATTCAGAAACAGTTCTTAATCCTTTCTTATTATAAACATGATTAACCTTTTTAAATGGGTTAAAACAGTGCAGCATAGGGTATCTACCCCCTTTTTCCGTCTTTACTTATTGTTTTCAAGTTTTAAAGATTTTTTTTACAAAATAAACAAGATTATTAATATAAGAACGAAGACTTTCCCGGCGTATGACTGCAATGTAGTCTTCACGGGTGTACCGCCGGATAGTGTTGTGGAAACACAATATTTCGACGGCTGGCTCTGCCGTCTTCTTCAGGTGATGAGACATGTGTAATGGTCGGCTGACCCACAGTCAGCCGACCATTACACATGTCTCATCACCTGAAGAAGACGGCAGAGCCAGCCGTCGAAATATTGTGTTTCCACAACACTATCCGGCGGTACACCCGTGAAGACTACATTGAAGATTATTAATAAGAACATAAAGCACAAACACCGAAGACTAAACACCAGTATACAATTGTGATCACAACCAACCACTGTTGTTACTATAATCTCCAAAACTGATCTGATTGTGCCCGTTTCAAAATGTCAGAACATGAATCTACGTGTCAGAACATGAATAAGTTAGGAAAATTATACAGCTAAAATTCTCATATTTCCATAGATTGGACCAAGGAAAGCTGTATGAAAGAATTATATTTAATTTTATATCATGTGTGCTAGTTTTTGTAACTTTATTAAAGCAGCACTGCATTAATGAAGAACGTTTTCTGCAAACACTCAAAATTGAAATTTCTTATATCATGTTAATCCATCATGATCCCAAAATGAAACTTTCAGAATTTATTAACAATAATATGAATAAACTATGAGATTTTTTTCAAAATTTTAAAAGATTGGCTTTTTAAGAAAATTAAATTTAAAAATTTTAATTTTAATTAAAAAAAATTTTTAAAAGAAAATCTTGTATTGTTACATATCATATGAAAGGCCATAAAAAGAGCTTTAAAATGACATCTTGTTCAAAGGCCTATCTTAATTAGGTGAACGGCAAATGAAATTTTTAAACATGCCGATCATGCACGTTTTGGTCAAATCTGGCAACTTTAGAGCCCTGTAACTACAAAACCAGAAGACATATCAAATTAATATTAGAGAATTTTCACAATACTTACATCATCATTCAGTACACTAAATTTCATTACAATCTGAAAATGTCAGTTTTAAACTCTGTGTTGATTTGACATGGAATGACCCAGGTACTTCAGTGGACCAGGAGTGGTTGACTTTTGAATATAAAATGTACTACTTGAATTTTGTTTATTTCTTGTCTATTTAAAAATAAAATTGAGTCTGGTATACTGTTGTTTGATTGTTGATTCCTGTGCACTGAATCCATTACACTATTTTTCTGGTAAAGTTTAAGGTCCTAATTCAATAAGTCCTAAATGAAATGTGTATTTTCTATACAACAAGAATTAGAGATGAGACCACATGTGCCATTTCTTAAGTGTTTATATAAAAAACAAAAAACTGTAATACAGGGTACCCTGACCAGTGAGTGAACAGGCCCCAGTGAATGAACAGTATGGGGAATTTGTTTAAAAATAAGCTAATTTCTTTATGTGAAGCCTTTAGTTTGGCATCACTGGCTTCCTAGTTCATTCTGGAACCTAAAATGCACTTGATTACATGTATGTTAAGTTTCATTTAGATAGAAAAATGGTAGAATGTTTTTGTTCATGTGGACTGTGGATCCAGCACTAAATTAGTAGGCTACTTAAGAGAAGCAATCAAGAATTTCATATTGTTTGGTGTTCATGTGGTACATCTAATAAGTGATACTATAATTAAGAAAGATCAAGGTAGGCCTACATTTTTAACAGTTTTAATCTTAGCATGATGGTTTTGTTAGAGTTAAAGGTGAGGTGTTCATTTCAGGATCTCACATATACCTCAAACCAATAAATGAACAGGCATTCCTTCACTGGAATTTTTCCATAAAGTGAAATTCTTAAGAGTATGCTCATTTTTTCTTATCACTAAACCTTGCTGACCATGCAAAATCTACTGAATAAACAAATTGTAGCCTGTAACCAATAAATGAACAGCAAAAAGAATCAATATTCCTTCACTGGTAAACAAAATTTTCTGGGTAAATCCTAGCCTGCGATACCGCCACTGACTGGCGTTGACGTGACGTCATAGTGACGTTGTTGTGACGTATTCGCTGTCGAGTTACCAACATAATCATGTTACTAACGGGACTGCAGGGAAAGTAGGGGTTTTCGGGCGGGGAGAAATCATAGCAACAAAATTTTTTCGTATGGTATTAAAATTCTATATAGTGGAATCGCCTTCTAGGATTAAACCCACCCACTAAATTCTATATCGCGATACCGGTTGCGGGGAGAAATCACAGCAATAAAATTTTTTCTTATCGTATTAAAATTCTATACAGTGGAATCGCCATCTAGGATTAAACCCACCCACTAAATTCTATATCGCGATACCTTTTATATCGCGATGGGAGAAATCAAAGCAACGAAAAGATAATTTTTTTCGTATGGTTCGGAATCGCCGTCTAGGATTAAACCCACCCACTAAATTCTATATCGCGAAACCTTTTATATCGCGATATGAGAAATTAAAGCAACGAAAAGATAATTTTTTTCGTATAGTTTGAAAACTTTATAGCGGAATCGCCGTCTAGGATTAAATCCACCCACTAAATTCTAAATCGCGATACCAGTTGCAGTGAATTCTATATCACCGGGAAAAAATGAGCCGTTTCGTATAACATACGAAACTGATTTTATTCGCGCAACCGGTATCGCGGTATAGAATTTAGTGGGTGGGTTTAATCCTAGAAGGCGATTCCACTATATAGAATTTTAATACCATAAGAAGAAATTTTGTTGCTGTGATTTCTCCCCGCAACCGGTATCGCGATATAGAATTTAGTGGGTGGGTTTAATCCTAGAAGGCGATTCCACTATATAGAATTTTAATACCATAAGAAAAAATTTTGTTGCTGTGATTTCTCCCCGCAACCGGTATCGCGATAGAGAATTTAGTGGGTGGGTTTAATCCTAGAAGGCGATTCCACTATATAGAATTTTAATACGATAAGAAAAAATTTTGTTGCTGTGATTTCTCCCCGCAACCGGTATCGCGATATAGAATTTAGTGGGTGGGTTTAATCCTAGAAGGCGATTCCACTATATAGAATTTTAATACCATACGAAAAAATTTTGTTGCTATGATTTCTCCCCGCCCGAAAACCCCTACTTTCCCTGCAGTCCCGTTAGTAACATGATTATGTTGGCAACTCGACAGCGAATACGTCACAACAACGTCACTATGACGTCACGTCAACGCTAGTCAGTGGCGGTATGGCAGGCGGTATCGCAGGCTAGGATTAAACCAATTTTCTTTCTTTCTAAATAGGTCATATAAACAATTTATAACCTAAATACAACTTGTATCCATATAGTAAAACGCCAGACTCTCATATTTACGCTATTATGAATAGTCTAGCTTTTGCAGGTTGCAAATAAGCAAGAACAATTGGATTAGTAATTATTTTTTTTCTCAAGTTGTTTAAACCCAAATGGTTACAGCCAAATACAGCATTTTAAATAGTCAACATACAAAGGGTTACCACTTTTTAAAAACAACTTTAAACTCTTTAATTGTCCATTCATTGGTCTGATTAGGCTACCTTCACAGGGATGGAATATAGGACTTTAGAAGTAGTATTAATCGATTCGGCGTACCGTAAAACATATGCAAAGTATAAAATTATAAAAATATTAACCTTATGAAAAATATAGCATCAGTATCTAATAATAATTTTGTAGCGGTAGGTTAGGTACTTACTTTCAAGATTCATAAGATCAGAAATCTCCTGCCATAGTTTTCTGCTAATATCTCTATTATGATAAGATTTTGATGAAGTATCCCACAATGGTTTTCTTTCTTGAACCAACACGATCAGAAATTCTAAATCCATGGCGATACAACAAGCAGAACAAGTAGCGAAGACAACAAAAAGTAGCCAAAGCTCCAACCAACGCAAAGACTACAACAAAACACGATCGCGTTCGGCCTAATGAAACAAAAGTATTTGGTCGGCGACGGAAGTCGGCTGACGGGCTGAATATGGCGGAGTTCCGCCGACTAGGTCGGTCGTAGTGTAACCGGTTTCCATATTTAGCGTACGTTTGTTTGTTCGGCCGACATCGGCCATATTCGGCAGAGTGAATTATCGGCCGAAGTCGCTTGCAGTGTAACCGTCATGGAGGAAGGATTATTCCTTTCTCCATGGTAACCGTAGCCTAAGAGAGATGTAGAGATGAAGAGGTTAAAACAAGACAGGAAGGGATGGAGGATTGCATCAAGCCAGTCGAAAGACTGATTACAGCAAAAAACAACATTTTATGGCTCACTCTGTCAAATGCCTTAGAAAGATCTAGTGCTACACTATGTCTGGACAAGACCAACAAACTATATTTTATAATACATTTTTCACATTAGATATTACTTATGTAGAAGTCCACCCTGATCTGAAATTATAACCTTTTATATTAGAGCCACTTCTATTTTTTTTCACTTTTTGTATAGACCAGAGATACTATCCACCAGTTTAGTAGGCAAGATGACAATGTCTGCATTATTTTAATTTATACTATCCTCAGTTCAACATCTGGAAAGTAAAATTAATATCAATTATAGCATTCAGATGAGAATATCTTATATATATATAAAAATAGACGTGTTTTTTCCTATATTTCACTTTTCAGCCACCACTACCTAACACAGATCACTGATGTTTGTTGGTGGAAGTAGCATGGAGTTTCCTGTCGTGCACAACGTTGGCCGAATTCCGATAGCTGTGAGGATGTGGGAGATATAATGATTAAAGTTGGTCAGTGCAGGGCATTTTCATATTTCGACCAAAAATTCGTATCTCCGTATACTTCTCTTTCCTGCCACAAATACATAACATAAACTTTTGCTGTTTGTGTGTGGTAGTAGCATCGTGTTTCCTGTCGTGCACTATGGTTGTTAGAAGTCGGTAGCTATGGGGATGTGGGAGATATGGGGGTTGAAAATGGTCGACCTGTGGCAACTTCACACTTCAGCCAAAGACAAAAGTGTCATGGTGTATCACTTTTCAGCGAAAACTATAGATCACAGATAACTGGCGTTTGTGTGTAGTAGTAGCACAGAGTCACCTTTCGATCACAACAGCGGCCGAATTTCAGAAACTGTGGTACTGTGGTAGATATGGTGGTTGTAAGTGGCCGACCAAGGACATTTTCGCATTTCGACTGTATCCGCATATGTCACTTTTCTGCCACAACTACATAGCATAGAGCATTGGTGTTTATGTTTGGTAGTAGAATCGTATCTCATGTAGTGCACTATGGTTGTTAGATGTAGGTAGCTATGGGGGTGTGGGAGAAATGAGGGTTGATAGTGGTCGACCTGTGGCAGTTTCATACTTCTGCCAAAGACAAAAGTGTCATGGTGTATCAATTTTCAGCGAAAACTATAGATCACAGATAACTGGCGTTTGTGTGTAGTAGTAGCACAGAGTCACCTTTCGATCACAACAGCGGCCGAATTTCAGAAACTGTGGTACTGTGGTAGATATGGTGGTTGTAAGTGGCCGACCAAGGATATTTTCGTATTTCGACTGTCTCCGCATATGTCACTTTTCTGCCACAACTACATAGCATAGAGCATTGGTGTTTGTGTTTGGTAGTAGAATCGTGTCTCATGTAGTGCACTATGGTTGTTAGATGTCGGTAGCTATGGGGGTGTGGGAGAAATGAGGGTTGAAATTGGTCGACCTGTGGCAGTTTCATACTTCTGCCAAAGACAAAAGTGTCATGGTGTATCACTTTTCAGCGAAAACTATAGATCACAGATAACTGGCGTTTGTGTGTAGTAGTAGCACAGAGTCACCTTTCGATCACAACAGCGGCCGAATTTCAGAAACTGTGGTACTGTGGTAGATATGGTGGTTGTAAGTGGCCGACCAAGGATATTTTCGTATTTCGACTGTCTCCGCATATGTCACTTTTCTGCCACAACTACATAGCATAGAGCATTGGTGTTTGTGTTTGGTAGTAGAATCGTATCTCATGTAGTGCACAATGGTTGTTAGATGTCGGTAGCTATGGGGGTGTGGGAGAAAGGAGGGTTGAAAGTGGTCGACCTGTGGCAATTTCATACTTCTGCCAAAGACAAAAGTGTCATGGTGTATCACTTTTCATCGAAAACTACAGATCACAGATAACTGGCGTTTGTGTGTAGTAGTAGCACAGAGTCACCTTTCGATCACAACAGCGGCCGAATTTCAGAAACTGTGGTACTGTGGTAGATATGGTGGTTGTAAGTGGCCGACCAAGGATATTTTCGTATTTCGACGAAAGGCATGTGTCTCCGCAGATTTTACTTTTCTACCACGACTACATAGCATAGAGCATTGGTGTTTATGTGTGGTAGTAGAATCGTGTCTGTTGTCGAGCACTATGGTTGTTAGATGTCTGTAGCTATGGGGGTGTGGGAGATATGGTGTATGAAAATGGTCGACCTGCGGCCATTTCATATTTCTGCCAAAGACGCATGTGTTACGGTGTATCACTTTTAAGTGAAAACTATCAATCGCAGATCACTGGCGTTTGTGTGTGGTAGTAACACAGAGTCTCCCATCGATCACAACGTTGGCCGAAATTCGGTAACTGTGGGAGTGTGTGAGATATGGTGTTTGAAATTGGTCGATCATGAATATTTTCGTGTTTCATCCATTGTGTGTATCCGTAAATTTTACCTTGCTGCCGGAACTACATAGCGCAGAAGACTGGTACTTGTGTGTGGTAATAGTATCGAGTCTCCCATCGTGCACAAGGGTGGTTAGATGTCTATAGCTGTCAATATTAGTTCTTTACAATCACGAACTAAGTCGTGGGTACCAGCTAGTAAGGAAAATAAATACAAGAAACTTACTTTTTTATTTCTTTTATTGATTATAAAACAGCACAGTTTCTTAAATTTGTCTAATTGACACTTTCTGCTTTTCATTGTGCATTTTTACAATATGGCCATGCTTTCTGATTTTCCTTATAAACATTTTCATTAAGAACTGGCATTTTTCTTTCCTTTGGAGGTGGTCTAGCAACATTCTTCTGAAAAATATTACATACTGTTGATAACATACATTCACATAGAATTGTAGCAATTTAGAAAAGAAGCCTCAATTTCCATAAATATTTGTTCACAAATAGTGTAGTAATTCTACATATGGAGCAGCTAAAATAATGAAGGTTAGATGCTAATAATATTACAGTATGTTGTATATACATTATTGCAAAGCTTATAGTCCTTACCTACTGCATATTGTTTGGAAAACAGAAACTTGTTGGTAGTGCAGAAGGTTTCAAGATCTTGTTTGTTTCCATTTTTCCAATAACATTCTTTTTGGAAAGCTGGAAACATATAATACTATATTCCAAAGGCCTACTGTACCGACATATTTTAGCCCACCTCTCTCTCAATTTATTCAAATCTCGGAGCTGAAATCTGCATCGAAAGAAAATATTTAACAATTTTAACATGTGATCAACACTATCAGATCACACCAGGGATTAATGCAGCAGAAAATTCGGAACTTAATTAAATGCATACTTCTGAAACGGACGATAAATTTGTGTCTCTTGTAATACAGTTGGTGCAATTATATGCAGCGTAAGACCCTAACCATCGTAGAAAACGTGTGTAAGCAAAAAGACACGAGCATTAGATCACGTCCACGTGTCTTGAGGCCGCGTATACACGATGCGAGTTGACTGGAACGACAGTTGGCCGGACCGTCGGTGGTGGGGGTAAGAGAGTGAACTAGCATGCTAGTAATAATTAGAAGACAGTCCACTGTCCATTGTAAGCATAGTTCTTTACTCATACATTGTGATCTTGTTGATAATAGTATGCCCATATTAAAGGAAGGAATTAACATAGTAGCTAATATGTTGAGTATAATATTGAATGCATGTCCGGATTAAGACAGCGCGGGGCCTGTAGCAAATGTGAAGAAGAGGCCCTAGATTTTCCAGATTTTTGCCCTCCGGGGCAAAAATTGTAGAGCTAAAAAAAAAGTCGCCCATCTAGCCTAACTAAGCGCGGGGGGCCCCCCTAGGAGGCGCGAGGCCCGTAGCATTTGCTACCTCCTGCTACTTGGTTAATCCGGTACTGATTGAATGATATAAAGAATAACAAAATAAATCGTAGAAAATGGTTAAAAACGTGGATATTAAAAAGAAACGCTTTAAATGCCTCAGCGCCTTTTTAAAAAATAAAGTTGCAAATGGAAATGTAGAGTTACATAAGTTAAGATTTACTGTATCTCGATTTGTAGAGCTATTGTTAAAATTTTTTCCGGCACCTGTAGCCTACATAAAAAGATCACATAGTTATGAAGCAATTTTTTTGATAGCAGAGTATCTAAAAATCCTTGTTCTTATAATTTCTATTCTTAAAATTCCACGGAATTTCCTCACTTTCATGCAGGGGCAGGGCCGGCGTTAGGGAGGGGGGGGGGGTAAGCGGGTCAAAAGTACCCGGGCCCCGCGGGTTGACAAGGGGCCCGATCACCGACTATAGGGGCCCTCAGGCCATGAACACCCATTGTCACCTGGCCATTTTGTAAAGCTTAAATAAAAAGGTCGCCCATTTTTACCCCGGGCCCGAAATTCCTAGTGCCGGCCCTGTGCAGGGGCGGCATTTCATGTTCGGCCCGGGTGGGTAGCCAGGTAGTTAGTTTGGGGAGGGGGAAAGGCGTAGGAGATTCGCTTGAAAATGTTATTTGGTTATCTTACCTAAAATAATAATGAAAATGAAGTTAAAGACATAATTTATTCAATATAAATTTAGTTTTATACAAAAATTATATTTTTAATTTACTATTCAGTATTAATTGCGCAATGCAAAAACTATGCTGCGCTATGCTTGTCTTGAAATGAACCGATTCAACAATTTATCCAATTTTGTTCGTCTGTTAGATTGCCATATAGGCTTACATGTAAAATTGCGATATTATTGAGTCTGTTTTGAAATATTGTCAATCTTGGGTAAGAGCTGGTGTAAGACGAAAACTTCATTCATTCGTACATGACGACCCAGTTATCGTGACGAGTAGTGCACAATCTCTGGTATGAGTCTTCTAATCTGTTTGTACTTTTGTGAAAAATCTACAATTCCTATCATATTTTTTGCCTTCTGATCTTGCCTTTTCAAAAGTTGCAAAAACATACCTCTATCAACTAGAAATCTTTCTTGGTAAAAATCATGGTTATAGAAATTTACAATTGTTTCGGTATTTGCGGGCTGTCCCACAGCGAATCATTTTCACGATTTTAAGAAGTGGGTGGAATCGTTGTGGAATCGACTCTTCAACGGCAAGAGTACTTGATCATAAACTTCAAAATAAGATCTACGAAAAAAAGTCTTGAGATGTTTCGAATCGAAGATCTTTGCTTCCACCTTGGTCGAGGCGATGGGAATTTTACGCTGATGTGGGATTTGTGGTTTGTTGATTTCAAAGTTCGAATTTTGAATCTCAGTACAAAACGTCGACGGTTGCTTCTATCTTCTCACGCGATCCAATAACATATAGATTCTATTTCTGGAGATCTGCATTCAAAATTTTGAAGCGATTAAAAATTTCTATTGTCATCGTTAAATAGAAAATATACTACAACGATTCCACGTAGGAGTAAAATCCAGAAGCATTTGCAGCGACAGCGCTATCTACTTCTCTGTTGCAGAATGATCGTAAAAAAATTGTATTCCCTGCTGATAATTTTCTCATACTGATTCTCATTAACCATCTGTAAAAAATGTATAGATATGCTTACATATAAAAGCATAAAAAATGCTTATTACTCCGTAGAAGACTATTTAAAGTAGTCAAATTATGTAAAACACCTGTGTCTATTAAATTAGTAGTTACAGAAAAATTGTACAAATCTTATGTATATTTCTATATGCCTTACATTTATAGTTGAATATCCAAATTGTTCACATTATGTATAAAAATTTAAAATGATGAAACCAATATACATGAAAATGTATCATATGGTGAATAAATGAAATGAAATGAAATGAAATGAAATGAAATAATTTAAAAAATTGGATTTAACGTGTAATCCTTAGAAATAACTTGCTGCACAATAATCAGCAAAAAAGGCAAATCATCATTAGTTCCTTTTGACATTCGGATTTGTAGTTACTTCAACTGTCCAAGTCATTTCGGCAAGTCACCCAAGAAGTTTGCCAAATCTTTTATAGTTCCTATGAATATTCTTGCTGTTATAACTCTCTCAATTCCATCTCGTACAGCAAGATTGAGATTTTGGGCAGTACAATGCAGAAATAAAGCTCGAGGCTCTTCATTGCGTATTCGTGACTGAAATCCTGTTATTTTTCCATAGACATTAAAAGCCTCTTCGTATCTTTTTGAGAACGCCAACTTGTGCTTGGCGAAAATTTCAATGACCGGATCAAATAAGGTTTCTGCTTTGGTGGTCGCAGTTGAATACAATCCAATAAAATGTTCATTTGCAATGAAATCATTCGAAATGATTCTCAGGCAAGATGATGCTATTTCTTCCATGATTCCACACTATAGTGTAGTAGCCATCGAATCAAGAATTTCATTATGACAGTCATTATGAAGCCATTTGTAACTATCTCTTTCCAGCCACTATTTTAGATCAGTCACATCTTCAGCTCGAGATTTTAAAAATTCCATAAATTTTTATTGCTATTGGCTCCTCTCACAAAAAAAAAAAACCTGTCTCGCCAAGGCCTTCAACCATGGAGGAAGCCTTCAACATACTAAATATTTTCGACAACTCTTTGGGTTATCGAACATCTGTTTTGAATGAGCCGTTGGTATCGATTAATGATTCAGCGTAGTTGGTATGAAGAGTACTAATGCCGTGAGAGTTTAACCACTAATTATGTATTTTGTTATATAACCAGTAGTGAGTCTCAAAATGATACCAAGTCCGATCTGGAGAAAAAAATTAATCTTTGGTAAAGTGAACATTATGTGAAAAAGAATTTCTGCCAATCTAACATTGTTTTAGAAAGTCATTTGAAATGTATACTTCCAGAATTTGAGGAGTGTGAGAAACTAAATGTACCGGTAGTTCTTAAGTTGTAGGAACAAGAAAGAAAATATCATTGTCAGTCCGGTCCAGTAGCTGAAGCAAATACGACTTCCATCAAAAGAAGAGCAGCCTCCTAAGTGGTGGTAAATTAGCACTCACAAATTTTCCATATTATCGTCATTACTCCGCCCATCAGTGCTGCTAGCGAAAAAATGTTCAGTGAAGCAGCATTAATTTATGGTGAAAAAAGAAGCAATTTAAAGAGAAAAAGGCTACTAAGCTTTTGTTTTTAAAATTTAACTTTCCATTTTTAACTTTCGAATATTAGTTACAACTATTAGAAAACTATTATTATTATTTACTTTAAAGTCGGCTACTCCCTGAATGATTATTAAAATAAATATTATTTCACTTGAGATTTTTGTTAAATAGAAGTAACTAGGAAGTAAATTAAGAGCAGTGACACCAATTTGCATTTTTTACATTTTCATATAACTTCTGCTTCTGTTTCCGCTTCCATAATATAACTTCTGTTTCATCTCTGGAATATACGCGTGAATATTCATTACCGATATACTTGTGGATATAGTGAAGAACAAAAATAAGACTTGTCACCTGACTGAACTATCTTTCAAAGTTCCAATGGTCCTACCTCTAAGGGCGGTGTAAATTTGTCCCCCACGTGTTGTTCTCTTCTAGCATTATTTGATTCGTTTCTCCTTTACCGCTTGACCAAGTATTTATCCTTGTGAACTTTTTTGGTGATAATACACACGGATTTAGCCAAAGCGCTTTCGAAATACACACTAAGGTGGTTTTCACGCATGGCGGTTTTGAATGTACGACATTTTACAGTAGCATTCTACATACCCCTTTCAACCCACGTACTCAATTATCTGCTTCATATATTCTATGTCTGTCTTCCTCTACAGTTCTTACCTTCGACTGTTCCCTCCACTAACAAATGAACCAATCCAGCCTGTCTCAAAATATGACCTACCAGCCTGTCTCTTCTTTCTGTAAGCTTCTTCCACAAACTTCTTTTCTCACCCATCATTTCCAAAACTCGTTCATTTCTTACTTTGTCAGTCCACTCAATTTTCAGCATTCTTCTGTAGAACCACATTTCAAATGCTTCAATTTTCTTCATTTCCGGTATTCCTAAAGTCCATGTTTCGCTACCATAAAGTTCTGTGCTACACACAAAGAGTTTTAAAAACTTCTTTCTAATTCCTAGATCAATATTTGAAACTAAAAGATTTCTCTTTTTCATGAATGCTCTTTTTTCCAGTGCTATTCTGCTTTTAACATCATTCCTGCTTCAGCCATAGGTTGTAATTTTGCTTCCCAAGTAACAGAACTCACTTACTTCTCCTATTGTACCCGATCCTATTTTTATATTTAATCTACTAGTATTGGTATCATTTCTGATACATTTCATCTTGCTTTTCATGCTTTTGGTTACATAACCTATTTTACACACTTTTTGAATAATGAAACTAATATGCTTAGCTGTTATGGTCTCTCATTCTTTATCTTATATTTTCCCTTTATGCACTCTCAGTCACTCTCAAATTCCGGGTGGGTAAAATACCCACCCGGAATTTCCCGGGTGCGTACTGCTACCCACCATACCCACATTATCCGTCGGCCCTGCTTTCATGTAGTTCTAAAGATTTTGATGCCTCTGCTTCACTCCACTTATTCGACTTGTTAGTTGTCGCCATCTTGATTGTTGAACTCGCACGCCAAAAGTTGGTCGTGAACCGAGTCCACTATCTGTCTTGTTTTGTACCTGTTTACACGAGGAAGAGAGTGGACTATCCCAGTGACGGATCCAGGGCTGGCGGGCTAGGGGGCTGAAGCACCCCCGAAAAGCACCAAGGTCATCCCCGATAACACCGATTTTGGGTTTGTTTTTTTTTTTTTTTTTTTTTGCTCTACTGCTTTTATAAGAGCGACATTCTGGAAAAATGTGAGATTTCTCTCCTTGCCACCACCCCCCCCACCAAACCAAAATCCTGGATCCGCCACTAGACTATGAATAAAGAGTGCACCGATAGTTTTGTATTATGGTTTTAAGAGCTATAAAATGTGTAACAAAACAAAAAGAGCTTTATTTCAATTGTTGGTTCACACGAGCGGTTGCAAGGAAACGATTCACAATTATTGACATTTCTGTAATGCATTAACACTATAGGCTCAACGTTTTACAAAACACCAATATAAGGAAACTAGACGAGCCGTGCGAAAATTTCGCGAAAAATGCGATGAATAGTGAGGTTAAATGTGATGTCACCAAAGCTGAGTCATTACTCTTCATACTCCTACTTCATTTATCGATTTTGGTTAGAAATCCAGGGAGATAAAAGGCTCGAAAGACATAAAATGTATTTTAGAAATATTGACATTTTGCCCTTTAAGGGCCAAATTACGAAAAATTCCTTTCTTAGAATATAATGTTACCACGGCGGAAACCTTAGTCTTTAATATGATATCTCATTTATCTATATCGGCTAGATATCAAGGGAGATAAATAGCTCGTGACACAAAAATGCGTTGTAGAACCATTTATACTTTTTCCCTTTAAGGGTTGAATTCAAGAAACTTCTTTCTTAAAACATTATGTCACCAAAGCTGAGACATTATTCCTCATAATCTTCCTTGATTTATAGATTTTGGATAAATATGGAAGGAGATAAGTAGCTCGAGACACAAAAATCGCATTTTAAAAAAATTGACATTTTTGCCCTTTAAGGGTCGAATTACGAAAAATTACTTTCTAAAAATATTTTGTTACCACGGCGGAGACCTTAGTCTTTAATATAATATCTCATTTATCTATAACGGTTAGATATCAAGGGAGATAAGTCACTCGTGACATAAAAATGCGTTATAGAAAAATTTATACTTTTTCCCTTTAAGGGTTGAATTCCAAAAACATTGTAACGTTCTGACCTCATTACCTGATTTAAAATTATAATTAATTCTATTATTTTATTTTATTATCATGAAAGGTAGAACTTGCGTGAATACTTTATACGAGAAATCACAAATGGTTTTATTTCAATTAATCACATGACATATATAACAAAATTAGTTAAAATTAATCAGTTGTCCTTTTGCGGGCGCCAGGGTATTTTATATAAAATACACAAAAATTAAACAGTAAACGAAGTCAACATTTTGACTTCACTTCTGAAAGAGATGTTTGTTCCGGGCTATGGGAGTTCTTATCTGCAGGGTCGTAGCTGGGCAATGCTATGAACTTGAAAGTCTAGCTAGCACAGTGTCCTTCATTGGCGATGTATAATTACCGAATGTACATGTCTGCCGCCACACATTGGATGACGGTCTTCTCTGCTATGGACCAGTGTATCACAGTTTCTCAGATGTCGTCCTTTGCCTGAGCTCATCTGCTCAAACAAAATAGCGGGTGTCCGGATCCAGGCAGCAGCAACAGTCCCACTCACGAATAGACAGTCCAGAAATCACATCGTCGGAACGTGCTGGCCGGCCGGTATCGAATATTCCTTCCCTCGTTCGTCGTGCCACATGCAAAACAGAAAACTTTCGCCGATCACCCTGTTTGTCTACCTGGCACGCACAAATCTCCCCTCCATTAGTCACACACTATTCTCCCCTCGCTAATTCTAGGAACCAGCCTGCTGGCATTTCTCAGATCTGCCGCTCCACACTTGTACACTGCGCCCAAATGACCACTAAAATATTCCACATTTTAAATAATAAACCTATAGTTTATTAATGTAACTAGCGGTCACAAGACGCGTTCGTTACATATTCCCCCTGGTTCGGCAAATTTAAATAAACTAGTTTTATTTAAATTTTCACAATACGAAATATACAAATTTTCCTTCCTCGTCCATTAATTTACAGTAATTATAAATCTGGTAACCTATTCTAACCTATTCCATCACAAGTTCCACCGACATGAATATTCAACCGAACATATGTCCCTTGGCTACTTTGTACATAGACTTTTCTTACTCCCATCCCTGATTGTGGGTAGATTTGTGCAAGCCTTAAATACATAATATAACAATTTCAAATGTAACCTTATAAGTAACAAATTATTGTAGTGATATAGATGTTCTAACACAATAACATTTTATATCAAATTGAAAATTTAAACTTAGACACCATTCTTAATAAATATAGCGCAATACATCATAAGTTGTGATCATCATAGATATTCAACACATAGGATAACACAATCTTAATATATAATTAATGAATAGAACATATCCTTATCTGAATAATAATAATAAAAAACTTTCAAGCAGTGGTCATCATCTATGAAGTGCAGGGTTGTCCAAAGCAATGCAAGATTGTTCCAAACAATTTTGTTACTGTGTCACCGCGAGGCAAAGTATTTGTAATGGATTTCCGCCACCATCCTTTTAGTATAAAAATGACAATTACATCCCCTTTTATCTCCGCTTGTTACAGCCCTCGCGTGATTTTTAAATTAACATGATCTCGATCAAGTGTACGCGGATGCCGTCCCAGTATACTTCCCGATTTCCCAAGACTACGTTATAAGTACATTTGCTCCATGGCATAAAAGAATTTTGTTCATGGAATGCTGATTCGTGTAATTCCTTATGATCAAAACAAAAATAAAATATTTTCTACCTAGTACCTCGGAGATCCTTTTCCCTTGGCTACTTGGTGATTTGATATGCCACACAATATCTGTGAAGTTCCAGAAATTTATCTGTAAATGTACCCCAACGTATTGGAATCCTTCTGTCTGCCAGAAATCAACTCCCAAAATAGTATCTAGGAAAGTTTTTATCCTTTTCCGGCACATGTATGCCCATCGTCACTATCAAGAGAAACAAGTTACACCAAATGATCCGCGCGCGACTGTACCAAAACTTTGTGATCATCAGAATACTCTTTAAAGTTTCGTGAATTATGGGGTTAAAGTCATTGGTTTCCATTAGTGAATAAGTGACTGTTAACTGAGATTATCCTTTTCACCATGCACGGAATATATATACATAATAATAAACTTTGCAAAAGCTTCTTATTGGTGGACTGGTGCGTAATAATATTCGTTGCCCTACGGTGAAAGTTTGATTATGCTTTGGTCTTGCTATATCCGCATCATTCTCCACACCGCCATTTCGCCAAAACGTTAAATTACTAAGACAAAACTGTGGAGAGCCGTCAGCATCCCCGGCGAAATCTCATTGTTTTAATTGGTCAACCTGCGATGTTTCGCGTGCGGCACCAACTCTCAATTCATTTTCACTTTCGTTCTGAATGTTATTGCCGGGATCGACGGTTAGAATAGCATTCACCTCCGGCGAACCCCCGCGTGTTTGCCCGTGACCACCCCGCTGACCTTCAATCTTCCACGGTTTCTTATCGCCAGATTGGAATTGCTTCCAATTTTTACCTCCATTGAAACTTTGCCCGTTATTCTGATTATTTGGCCGGAAGTAGCCATGAGAATTAAAGCGATTGTCCTGCGCATTTTCTGCGTACTGTTCACGGCTCGCTCGTTGTCCTATGGCATCTAGATTCCGCAGTGTTTCTAATAAATCAGTGATATTCTTTACATATACAGGCGAGATGTGTTCTTGAACCCCCGGGCTGAAATGTGAGCTTATTATATCAATGAACTCGGCGTCTGGCATCACTGTGTCGAAATAACGACTTTTTACGACTAGCCGTTCCACATACCTCTCCATTGAATCACCAGGTTTAGGCTCGTATTTTCCTTGGAAAAATCGCGACCTAGCTTGGTTTTGAATTTTTGCTGACCAGAAAGTACTTAAAAACAATTCCTTAAATTGTGTGTACGACATATCTGGAGTACATGCTACCTTTAGCCATGAACGATCTTGTTCAAAAAATGACTAATGATTAAAGTTTTGCCGAGTCCGGAACAGATTTAATTTGAAAGTATCTTTCAAGGTCTTCGAGGTAAGCTTTCGGGTTTATTCCCCCCTTGGAACCAAATCTAGGAAGTTTTAGCTCGATTTTTCCCGAAAAAAGCTGAGCACAACTAGCTCAACATTGTCCATTGTTGCTAGCAGAATTATTCCTTCCGGTTAGTTTACTTTCCAAATTACGTAATTTTACCTCCGTTTCGGCAGCAAGGTTACGCTGTGATGTTTCTAGATTCTTTTGACTTTCCTCCATTTCTCCCACGGAATTCTTAAGGTCTCCAACTTCAGATCTTATTTTACCTAAATTTTCTTCAACACCATCTTTTATTGAATGAACAACTCAGAAATCTGACCTAAATTTTCACTGTTTTCTGTGCGCATTTGTTCAATTGAACTTTTATTCGCTTCTACTTTACGCAAATTTCATTGTTAGTCGTCTCAAGTACATTGCAAGAAGACTTTAACTCCGTCTGGACTTTGCTTAAAAGAGTGATCTCAGAGCTAATTTCCTTTTTAAAATCATTTATTTCTCGGCCAATTTCTCCGCGAAAAGTAGCAAATTGCTCTTCAATTCTTTTGTGAGCCGTTTCTTGTTTTCTTTCAAGATTCTCGATTTTACTACACATTTGTACTGAGAGTTCAGACAATTTTTCATTGGATTCTTGAAATTGTGTTGTAAATTGAGCAGATAATTGTGAAAATTTCTCCATTAATAAAGCCGCTATATCGTTCATCTGGTGTTTCTGAGTCTGCAATGCAGGAATCACCAAGACTTTTTTCGCACTCATGTTGGATGTATTCTGAAAATTTTCCAAATTTTCCTGCCTTAATTCAACGGGTGATTGGGTGGAATACGCTATTTTTTCAGTATTATTATCTTCCCCGATATGATGCCTATTTGAATTAGTGGGTGGAGGCTCCTGTGATAAATTTGACCCGTCCATGGTTTCTTTCGACATGTCAATAATGGTACTGGATCTCAAGCGCATTACTTTAAAACTTCACGCTATTTTCAACTATTTCGTTGACACACAAAGAATATTCCAATACACAACAACAAGAAAAAGAAATAAGGATTGCAAAACACACCATCAGAAAGACTCTACACTAATCTGCAAATGAAATGCCTCAATAAAATCCGCGATTGCACAGTAAAATCGAACCCAAAGAACATTCCACAGCACCCTCTATAATTTCAATGAAAAATTACAAGAAGAATTTTACTCATCAAATACCTTCGCGGAAAAATGGTTTAAATATGAAAAGAAATCGTTACCCTGGACATATGGCTCGAAATCCACACAAATATTTCAACAACTATTTGCAATTGTCATAAAGAAACCATCACAACAATTATCAACGCCGTAATACAACAGAATTTGAGTGCGTTTGGACAAAACCCATTGCACATTCCCATGTCACACAAGATAATTATTATTTAGCACACGCAATGCACACAAAATAAATTTATCAGATCTTATTGCAGAACCAACGTGCATCTAAGATCAACAAGTACAACATGAATTTATACATGCATTAACTACGCAAACTAATACAAACTACTTTCTATCTACAAAATAAGAAAGTTGCCTAGGACATAGTGCTGTCTTTCGTTCATAGCATAATTAATTTTTGCAATTAATTATCGAAAAGCCCCACTTGGCTCGCCATTGTAACATTCTGACCTCATTACCTGATTTAAAATTATAATTAATTTTATTATTTTATTTTATTATCATGAAAGGTAGAACTTGCGTGAATACTTTATACGAGAAATCACAAATGGTTTTATTTCAATTAATCACATGACATATATAACAAAATTAGTTAAAATTAATCAGTTGTCCTTTTGCGGGCGCCAGGGTATTTTATATAAAATACACAAAAATTAAACAGTAAACGAAGTCAACATTTTGACTTCACTTCTGAAAGAGATGTTTGCTCCGGGCTATGGGAGTTCTTATCTGCAGGGTCGTAGCTGGGCAATGCTATGAACTTGAAAGTCTAGCTAGCACAGTGTCCTTCATTGGCGATGAATAATTACCGAATGTACATGTCTGCCGCCACACATTGGATGACGGTCTTCTCTGCTATGGACCAGTGTATCACAGTTTCTTAGATGTCGTCCTTTGCCTGAGCTCATCTGCTCAAACAAAATAGCGGGTGTCCGGATCCAGGCAGCAGCAACAGTCCCACTCACGAATAGACAGTCCAGAAATCACATCGTCGGAACATGCTGGCCGGCCGGCATCGAATATTCCTTCCTTCGTTTGTCGTGCCACATGCAAAACAGAAAACTTTCGCCGATCACCCTGTTTGTCTACCTGGCACGCACAAATCTCCCCTCCATTAGGAACACACTATCCTCCCCTCGCTAATTCTAGGAACCGGCCTGCTGGCATTCCTCAGATCTGCCGCTCCACACTTGTACACTGCGCCCAAATGCCCACTAAAATATTCCACATTTTAAATAATAAATCTATAGTTTATTAATGTAACTAGCGGTCACAAGACGCGTTCGTTACAATATTCTTTCTCAAATTATGATTTCACCAAGCTGAGACATTACTCCTTATATTCCATTTTCATTTATCGATTTTGGTTAAATATCCAGGGAGATAAATGGCTCAAGATACAAAAAACGCATTTTAGAAAAATTAACATTTTTGCCCTTTAAGGGTCGAACTACGAAAAATTCCTTTCTTAATATATAATGTTACCATGGCGGAGACCTTATTCTTTAATATGATACCTCAATTATCTATATCGGCTAGATATCAAGGGAGATAAATCGCTCGTGACACAATAATGCGTTATAGAAAAATTTATACTTTTTCCCTTTAAGGGTTGAATTCCAAAAACTTCTTTCTTAAAATATGATTTCGCAAAGCTGAGACATTACTCCTGATAATCTTACTTCATTTCTCGATTTTAGTTAGATATCCTGGGAGATAAATGGCTCGTGACACAAAAAACGCATTTTAGAAAATTAACATTTTTGCCCTTTAAGGGTCGAATTAAGAAAATTCCTTTCTTAAAATACAATGTTACCATGGCAGAGACCTTATTCTTTAATATGATACCTCATTTATCTCTATCGGTTAGATATTAAGGGAGATAAATCACTCGTGACACAAAAACGAATCGCAAAAATATTTATACTTTTCCCCTTTAAGGGTCGAATTCCGAAAAATTTCTGTCTTAATATATGAGGTCACTAAAGCGGAGATCTTAATCTTTAAAATAATACTTCATTAAACACTCGTAACACAGAAAACAGCATTTTAGAAATATTTACATTTTCGCCCTTTAAGGGTCGAATTTCAAAAACTTCATTTCTTAAAATATTATGTGACAAAAGTGAAGATCATTAGCTTTAAAATGACCCCTCATTTATTGATTTCGGTTAAGTATGAAGGAAGATATAGGCTTGTGACAAAAAAATACCTTATAGAAATAATATATACTAGACGACCCGTGCGAAAATTTCGCTAATAAAATGCGATGAATAATGCGGTTGAATGATTGTAATATATTGAAAAGTAGAACCGTATTATTGTAGCAAATATTTTTTTTTAGTGTTAGGTACGCATCAAAATACTCGAAACATATTACGAAACAGTTAGGGAAATTTAAAACACTCTGTATTTATGATAAACTGTCACTGACCTTAACAGAATAAAACCAACCTGAACAAAATGCACACAACATATCAATATCTCTGACATATTTGTTGCTGTGTCAATAAAATGTTTACAGCAAAACGACAGTGTTTCGTAACAGAAGAAGAAAAAAATATCCGAAAAGCTGCTTATTACATAAAAAAGTTTATTGACATCTCTGTGATATCCGTTGCTGCAATCTAGAGACTTGACTCTGAACAGTCTCATACGCGCTACAACTTTAAGGACAAAATTTCTTTCTTAATTTATGATTTTACATAGCTGGAGACCTAAATTTTTAAAACGATCTGTCATTTATCGATTTCGGCTAGGTATCAAAGAAGATAAATGGCTTGTAATAGAAAAAAAATACATTGTATAAATAATATTGATACTTTTTCCCTTTAAGAGTCGAATTCCAAATAAAAAAATCCTTTTATAAAATGTGGTGTGACCAAAGCAGCCACCTTGGTCTTTAAAATGATGCCTCATTTATCGATTTCTATTAGTTATCAAGTGAGGTAAAAAAAAAAAAAAAAAAAAAAAAGTTTTGAGAAATGATATCTTTGCTCCTTAAGGGTTGAATTTGGTCAAAGTTTTTTCTTATAATATGATATGACCATAGCGGATGATTTAATATTTAAATCGATACCTCATTTATTGGTTTCGGTTAGGTATCAAGGGAAGTAAATAGCTGGTGACAGAAAAATGCGTTGTAAAAATATTAATATTTTTTCACTCTAGGTGTTAGTTAGAATATTTAAAAATTTCTTTCTTAAAATGTGGTAATGGAACCGAAGATATTACCGACCCCAATCTTTTAAATGATAACTCGTTTATCAATTTTATTTAATTGTCAAGGGAGATAAATGGCTCGAGATACAAAAAACGCATTTTAGAAAAATTGACATTTTCGCCCTTTAAGGGTCGAATTACGAAAAATTCCTTTCTTAAAATATAATGTTACCACGGTGAAGACCTTATTCTTTAATATGATACCTAATTTATCTATATCGGGTAGATATTAAGGGAGATAAATCGCTCGTGACACAAAAACGCATTGAAAAAATATTGATACTTTTGCCCTTAAAGGGTTGAATTTCGAAAAATTTCTGTCTTAATATATGACGTCACTAAAGCGGAGATCTTAATCTTTAAAATGATACTTCATTAAACTATTTCAGATAAGTATCCAGGGAGATAAATGACTCGCAACACAGAAAACTGAATTTTAGAAATATTGACATTTTTGCCCTTTAAGGGTTGAATTCCGAAAACTTCATTTCTTAAAATATGATCTGACCAAAGTGAAGATCGAATGCTTTAAAATGACACCTCACTCATTGATTTCGGTTAAGTATGGAGGAAGATACAGGCTTGTGACAAAAAAATACCTTATAGAAATAATATATACTAGACGACCCGTGCGAAAATTTCGCAAATAAAATGCGATGAATAGTGAGGTTGAATATAATGTCACCAAGTTCAGTCATTCCTCTTCATACTCCTACTTCATTAATCGATTTTGGTTAGAAATCCAGGGAGATAAATGATTCGAAACACAAAAAAAGAATTTTAGAAATATTGACATTTTTGCGCTTTATGGGTCGAATTACGAAAAATTCCTTTCTTAGAATATAATGTTACCACGGCGGAAACCTTATTCTTTAATATGATACCTCATTTATCTATATCGGCTAGATATCAAGGGAGATAAATCGCTCGTGACACAAAAATACTTTGTAGAACAATTTATACTTTTTCCCTTCAATAGTTGAATTCCAAACACTTCTTTCTTAAAATATGATGTCAGCAAAGCTGAGACATTATTCCTCACAAGCGAACTTGATTTATCGATTTTGGATAGATATCTAGGGAGATAAGTGGCTCGAGACACAAAAAACGCATTTTAGAAAAATTGACTTGTTTGCCTTTTATGGGTCGAATTACGAAAAATTCCTTTCTTAAAATATAATGTTACCACGCCGGAGACCTTATTCTTTAATATGATACCTCATTTACCTATATCGGCTAGATATCAAGGGAGATAAATCGCTCGTGACACAAAAATCGGTTATAGAAAAATTTATACTTTTTTCCTTTAACGGTTGAATTCCAAAAACATTCTTTCTTAAAATATGATGTCACAAAGCTGAGACATTTACTCCTCATAATCCTACCTCATTTATCGATTTTGGTTAGATATCCAGGGAGATAAATGGCTCGAGATACAAAAAACGCATTTTAGAAAAAGTGACATTTTTGCCCTATAAGGGTCGAATTACGAAAAATTCCTTTCTTAAAATATTATGTTACCATGGCGGCGACCTTATTCTTTAATATGATACCTCATTTATCTATATCGTTTAGATATTAAGGGAGATAAATCGCTCGTGACACAAAAGTGCGTTATAGAAAAATTTATACTTTTTCCCTTTAAGGGTTGAATTCCAAACACTTCTTTCTTAAAATATGATGTCAGCAAAGCTGAGACATTATTCCTCACAATCGTACTTGATTTATCGATTTTGGATAGATATCAAGGGAGATAAGTCGCTCGAGACACAAAAAACGCATTTTAGAAAAATTGACTTGTTTGCCTTTTATGGGTCGAATTACGAAAAATTCCTTTCTTAAAATATAATGTTACCACGCCGGAGACCTTATTCTTTAATATGATACCTCATTTATCTATATCGGCTAGATATCAAGGGAGATAAATCGCTCGTGACACAAAAATCGGTTATAGAAAAATTTATACTTTTTTCCTTTAACGGTTGAATTCCAAAAACATTCTTTCTTAAAATATGATGTCACAAAGCTGAGACATTACTCCTCATAATCCTACCTCATTTATCGATTTTGGTTAGATATCCAGGGAGATAAATGGCTCGAGATACAAAAAACGCATTTTAGAAAAAGTGACATTTTTGCCCTATAAGGGTCGAATTACGAAAAATTCCTTTCTTAAAATATTATGTTACCATGGCGGCGACCTTATTCTTTAATATGATACCTCATTTATCTATATCGTTTAGATATTAAGGGAGATAAATCGCTCGTGACACAAAAATGCGTTATAGAAAAATTTATACTTTTTCCCTTTAAGGGTTGAATTCCAAACACTTCTTTCTTAAAATATGATGTCAGCAAAGCTGAGACATTATTCCTCACAATCGTACTTGATTTATCGATTTTGGATAGATATCAAGGGAGATAAGTGGCTCGAGACACAAAAAACGCATTTTAGAAAAATTGACTTGTTTGCCTTTTATGGGTCGAATTACGAAAAATTCCTTTCTTAAAATATAATGTTACCACGGCGGAGACCTTATTCTTTAATATGATACCTCATTTATCTATATCGGCTAGATATTAAGGGAGATAAATCGCTCGTGACACACAAACGCATTGCAAAAATATTGATACTTTTGCCCTTTAATGGTTGAATTCCGAAAACTTTCTGGCTTAATATATGACGTCACTAAAGCGGAGATCTTAATCTTTAAAACGATACTTCATAAAACGGATTCAGATAGGTATCCAGAGAGATAACTGACTCGTAACACAGAAAACAGCATTTTAGAAAAATTTACATTTTTGCCCTTTAAGGGTCGAATTCCGAAAACTTTCTTGCTTAAAATACGATTTAACCGAAGTGGAGACCATAAGCTTTAAAATGACACCTCATTCATTGATTTCGGTTAAGTATGAAGGAAGATATAGGCTTGTGACAAAAAAATACCTTATAGAAATAATATATATGATGATGATATAAACAAATAATAAAAGTTTCTAAAATCCGTAGATATTTTAACAAAATCTGAAAATCCTAAGCCCGAAGCAAAATGAATGGCAATTGGCTGTTGAAATGACGTCACTATAGGAGCCAACTCAAGCAATGGATGCAAGTGGAAAATGAGCGAAGCGCGCTGCTGTTCAAAACTGCGCATTTTACGGATGCTAAAGCAATTAATTCAGTGAAAATTTTAAAGTATTTGATAGTAAAATTCGCATACCTTCTTGTGTTAGTTTTTCTCCGTGTTTGGAACGGATGATGTGAGGAACTGACTAGATTTCCTCCTATGTGCAGTGGCCACCTTTTGCATTTTCGGAAAGAGCTTAAGGCCGCATCGACGACGGGGTCATTAGCGTTTTACATTTTCAGATTTGTGTTCATGTAGTGTAAACGAATAAACAGTTTTGTTCTTACATAGGTTTTTATCACGTCCAATGGTACTTCTGGATATTTTTCAATAAGTATTTGATAGTAAAATTCGCATACCTTCTTGTGTTAGTTTTTCTCCGTATTTGGAACGGATGTGAGGAACTGACTAGATTTCCTCCTATGTGCAGCGGCCACCTTTTGCATTTTCGGAAAGAGCTTAAGGGCGCATCGACGACGGGGTCATTAGCGTTTTACATTTTCAGATTTGTGTTCACGTAGTGTAAACGAATAAACGGTTTTGTTCTTACATAGGTTTTTATCACGTCCACTGGTACTTCTGGATATTTTTCAGTTATTTTGACACAAATTGTTTTAACAGTATTCTTTTTTTCTTTTTTTTATTGAAGATTACAACCATTCACAACCATAAACATTAATTCAAATCGTGACACTTTATTTAACAAGTCATGGGATTGTACAGTAAGGCTTCCTCGAGATAGTGCTTCTATCCATCCTCCAGATTTTGATGTAGGTGCAGGCAGACATATTAGCGATGTAAGTGTTCCTATGGTAGCATCGAAATTTCTTCCGCGGTGAGCAATGTAACCAGCAAGATAACGAAAGCCTTCGATTGAGCAGTCGGGCCCTTCTGTAAATGAAGACTGACCGGTATCAGTTTCGAATGAAATATTAACATCTTGAAGGTCATAATCACCTTCGATCAGAGGCAATGGTTCAGAAATATCAGGTAATATCTGACTATTCTCTAAACAATCTTGATTTAGGTGAACTGTTAAAATGTATTTTACTTTTAAACTCTGTAGTTCGGAGTATAGACCAAACACAGAACAAATGGTTTTCATAGATTCTTTCTGGAAAGAAAGTAGCTGTTTTGATCTACCAACTTGCATTTTTTCACAGCATTATATATCTGTCTCAAAATTCAATCTTGAATATCATGGTGAACAACATATCCATATGCTAACGGCTTGTTAGTTCTTAATGTCGAATAAGTAGTTGACAAACTGGAAAAAATTAGCAACTATAGCATAACAGATTACTCAGAGAAGAGATAAAAGAATGTTAATTACTCTGGGGCAAAATCGGTAGCTACGGAGTATTGGGCGAATGAGAGGAAAAGTTTAGTTCGTATTTTGAGTTGATGATGTAAAGTTACTGAAAGCAAAGGACCGTTGTATTCTTTGGATATTTACAAATAAAGTGAAACGAGAATAAATGTTAATGAAATATATATTAAAGTTTATTATTATTTGAATAGAAAGTTAAATAAATAAGTGAGAAAGTTAAAGCACCAAACGGGGTAAGAATGGGACATTTGTCCCTGGCGACCAGAATCAAGACTACAAAAAAGAAATAATACGAAGTCCGAGACCAACAAAAGTAAGAAGAATCATTTTAAAATACAACATGGCGATCGTGTAGTACTGTAGTAGATCCGCTGTAACAAATAATATACAAATCATCACAAGAACTCGCGACTAACCAAAACTCATCGATAAGGAAGATCATTCAACTGAAACAGGATAACAAGTCTACGGCAGCGCCTCCAGTGGAAACCATAGAGCAAAGAAAAGAGAAGAGTAAGTGACCTTCTCCATACAACGAAGTGACGCTGAGATGAGAGAGGTGGGGTGGGCAGGTCGCCATATTGGTTGGGTCAAGAAATACAGGCAATGTATATGGAACTGAAGAATTTCTTCGTTTTTAACCTTCGCAATACTAATAATGAAGTCTTATGGGGTCACATTTATAAATACCCTAATTGACACAATATATAAACATTAGAATTTAAGGAAAACAAGCTGCCAAATAATTTTTGATAGGAATTTTGTATGCTGAAACAGAACTTTATTTTCCCTACAGTCGCAAAAAAAAAAAATACAAAAAGACCTAAGCGTAATATTGCTATTTAAAATAGATTAGATAGCTGTTCAAATAGATTATATCACCACACCTATTTACAAGTAGAAGCAAGTACTATATGAAATTTTTTAAATAGCCTAGATGAATGGTAAGGACTTTAGAACAACTGAAACCATCAAAAGAATTCACAGCTTACTCAGAAGATATTGCACTGGTATTCGATAGACCTATTTAAATTCGTCAGCAGCATCAGTGTAAGGGGAGTCTATCATTACCGTGGGTCCACAATCTGATGATGAATTCTTATATATATATATATTTCGCTTAGTTCTCGAGATATACTGTCTCAAAAGTGAGGTGGTTAGGTTGAAATGCGGCCTGGACCAAAAGAAAAGAGAACTAAGCGAGATATCAAAAAATTGTGTTCTTTACTTTCAATTAGTTTCGTTAAGTTACATAAGTATTCATCATCAGCTTAAGGCGCCACGGTACTGATAGAACTAATCAGTGTAATTATCTTGCTACCATATATCAAAAGTCGCAAGCTTGTGTCACTAACAAGGTGCTCAATAAGTTACTAATAACAAATAATTTGTTCCTTATACTATAAAAAGAACATTCTGCAACAGGCTGCATTTCAACCTAATCATAATCATATATATTATTTCTATAAGGTATTTTTTTGTCACAAGCCTGTATCTTCCTTCATACTTAACCGAAATCAATGAATGAGGTGTCATTTTAAAGCATATGGTCTCCACTTTGGTTACATCATATTTTAAGAAATAAAGTTTTCGGAATTAGACCCTTTAAGGGCAAAAATGTCAATATTTCTAAAATGCTGTTTTCTGTGTTATGAATCATTTATCTCCCTTGATACCTATCTGAAATCGTTTAATGAAGTATCATTTTAAAGATTAAGATCTCCGATTTAGTGAAGTCATATACTAAGACGGAAATTTTTCGTAATTCGACCCTTTAAAGGGCAAAAGTATCAATATTTTTTAAATGCGTTTCTGTGTCACGAGCGATTTATCTCCGTTAACATCTAACAGATATAGATAAATTAGGTATCATATTAAAGACTGAAGTCTCCGCCGTGGTAACATTATATTTCAAGAAAGGAATTTTTCGTAATTCGACCCTTAAAGGGTAAAAATATCAATTTTTCTAAAATGCGTTTTTTTGTATCTCGAGCCATTTTTCTCCCTGGATATCTAACCAAAATCGATAAACGACGTAGGATTATGAGGAATATTGTCTCAGCTTTGGTGACATCATATTTTAAGAAAGAATGTTTTTTGAATTCATCCCTAAAAGGAAAAAGTATAAATTTTTCTATAACACATTTTTGTGTCACGAGCGATTTATCTCCCTTAATAACTAACAGATATAGATAAATGAGGTATCATATTAAATAATAAGGTCAACGCCGTGGTAACATTATATTTTAAGGAAGGAATTTTTCGTAATTCGACACTTAAAGGCCAAAAATGTCAATTTGCTAAAATAGGTATTTTGTGTCTCGCGCCACTTATCTCCCTGGATATCAATCCAAAATCGATAAATCAAGTAAGATTATGAAAAATATTGCCTCAGCCTTATGACATCATATTTTAAGAAAGAACGTTTTTGGAATTCAACCCTTAAAGAGAAAAGTATAATTTTTTCTATAACGCATTTTTGTGTCACGAGCGATTTATCTCCCTTAATATCTAACAGATATAGATAAATGAGGTATCATTTTACAGAATAAGGTATCCGCCGTGGTAACATTATATTTTAAGAAAGGAATGTTTCGTAATTCGACCCTTAAAGGGTAAAAATGTCAATTTTTCTAAAATGCGTTCTTTGTATCTCGAGCCATGTATCTCCCTGGATATCTAACCAAAATCGATAAATGAAGAAGGATTATAAGGAGTAATGTTTCAGATTTGTGACATCATATTTTAAGAAAGAATGTTTTTTGAATTCATCCCTAAAAGGGAAAAAGTATAAATTTTTCTATAACACATTTTTGTGTCACGAGCGATTTATCTCCCTTAATAACTAACAGATATAGATAAATGAGGTATCATATTAAATAATAAGGTCACCGCCGTGGTAACATTATATTTTAAGGAAGGAATTTTTCGTAATTCGACACTTAAAGGCCAAAAATGTCAATTTTTCTAAAATAGGTTTTTTTTGTGTCTCGCGCCACTTATCTCCCTGGATATCTATCCAAAATCGATAAATCAAGTAAGATTATGAAAAATATTGCCTCAGCCTTATGACATCATATTTTAAGAAAGAACGTTTTTGGAATTCAACCCTGAAAGGGAAAAAGTATAATTTTTTCTATAACGTATTTTGGTGTCACGAGCGTTTTATCTCCCTTAATATCTAACAGATATAGATAAATGAGGTATCATTTTACAGAATAAGGTATCCGCCGTGGTAAAATTATATTTTAAGAAAGGAATGTTCGTAATTCGACCCTTAAAGGGCAAAAATGTCAATTTTTCTAAAATGCGTTTTTTGTATCTCGAGCCATGTATCTCCCTGGATATCTAACCAAAATCGATAAATGAAGAAGGATTATAAGGAGTAATGTTTCAGATTTGTGACATCATATTTTAAGAAAGAATGTTTTTTGAATTCATCCCATACAGGGAAAAAGTATAAATTTTTTTATAACACATTTTTGTGTCACGAGCGATTTATCTCCCTTAATATCTAACAGATATAGATAAATGAGGTATCATATAAAAGAATAAGGTCACCGCCGTGGTAACATTATATTTTAAGAAAGGATTTTTTTTGTAATTTGAACCTTAAAGGGTAAAAAAGTCAATTTTCTAAAATGCGTTTTTTGTATCTGGAGCCATTTATCTCCCTTAACAATTAAACAAAATTGATAAACGAGGTATCATTTTAAAGATTGAGGTTTTCGTAATGTCTTCGGTTCCGTTACCACATTTTAAGAAAGAAATTATTCAAAATTCTGACCTTAGAGGGCAAAAGTATTAGTATTTTTACAACGCATTTTTCTGTCACCAGGTATTTATTTTCCTCGCACAGCAACAAATATTTCAGAGATATTGATACGTTGTGTGCATTTTGTTCAGGTTTAATTTATTCTGCTACGGTTAGTGACAGTTTGTCATAAATACAGAGTGTTTTAAATTTTCCTAATTGTTTCGTAATATATTGCAAGTATTTTGATGTGTACCTATTACACACACACACACACAAAATCAAAAATTGCTACAAAAATAAAGTTCTACTTTTCATTATATTACAAGCATTCAACCTCACTAATCATCGCATTTTATTCGCGAAATTTTCGCACGGGTCGTCTAGTTTGAATTAATGTTGCAGCAAAAAAGTCAAACGACGCAAATACAACTAACACTTGAAACGTATTGCGAATTACATTACGATTCCTAGATCGCATATTACAAATGATCGCAATTAACTTCATCATACACTTTCAATATAAATTAGGTACAACTGGACTAAAGCGCGTAGAATAACGTATTCGCTTCATTGCGATGTAAACTTGATCTACACGTGAAAAATAGTAAGATAAAATGGTTCTCTGCATGAACAAATATTTGATAACACCGTCGTCCTATTGAGAGCAGTGAATAAACTTTTTTAACAGGCACTGTAAATCTGATGACATCTATAATGTCTTGCAGACACCGCTTTACAAACACTTCAAAAACAATAATTACTTACCTATGGAATGTTATTGCAGGTTGTTTTTTACTTGTTCTTACCTATGGAATGTTATTGCAGGTTGTCTTGTTCTGTTTGTGCAACCATAGGCAACACAATTTGGCATTATAAAATACCTTGAAATATCTGAACATGAAATGTTCACAGCAGGAAGGTAATGAAAACAGACCAATGTTTTGAACTGACGAAGATGGCGGCTGCACATGCACAGTCGGCTCCGGAGTTTACAGGCTGCTTCGTAGTTTAAGCGACACCTTGTCTCCTCTCTTTTTCTACCACCATGGTGGAAACTCCGTTACTACTCGGCAATCACCGTCGCAGACTGCAAACAGCTGTTCACAGATGTATTATCTTTGCCTGCTGTGGAGGCCGGCTTGCTCGGGAACCTGCGTCAACAAACAACGCATGCCACTGTTGTTTATAGAGATAAGTGACTTTTCTGTAGTGCACCAAAGTATTTCAGTTTGTCATACATTGCTAAACTTTGATTTTATGAGAATTTATTGTTCATAATTCGTAAGAATTTAATTATTTTCTTGACCTAACTTATCCTTCATATTGTAAACTAATAGACGTTGAATTTCCACTAAACCGAATATAATTACAGATGCTTTCATGCGAGCTATCCGTACTCAATTTATAAGAGATCCATCATAATGAATAATTTTATATGAACTAGAAAGTTGTCGATTTTGATTTAATGTTGATTCTGAATTTAAGGTGAATATCCCACCTGTAGGTAAAGGACTTATTAGTAGGTTAGTTTACTACTTTTTTCAACTTCCTTTCCCTACTTCAGATTTCAGATATCTCTCCAACTTCTTTTTAAATTTTTATCGTGCAGGAACCTAACGTTCCTGAGAAGTAAGGCCATCGAACCCTTCTAACAGTAGACATACAAACAATAACGATGTGTCAGAGGATTTCCATGGTTTCCCTGAAAATGCATCATCAATTCCTTATATTGAAACACCGATACCAAGTTCTAATAACAGACCAGAATCTTTAACGAACACTTCGCTAGCTTCAGATAATACTTAAGATTTGAAACAATATATGTTCAGTATCATTTCACAAATGTCTGAACAATTCCAACATTCACTAGCTGTAAAAGAAAATGAGTTATCTGAACAAAATAGACGAATACAATCAGACTTAAAATGGTATGTCTGAACAGCTTGAGACCTTACAAAATCAGCTCAGTTTGCAGTTTCAGAATGTTAGTACTCAAATAGACAACATTAGAAAGGAATTAGAATCTGGCAAAAGGATTTGTGAAAAAAATACATATGCCTTAACAAACCAAATTGACATTATAAAAGCACACAATGACACCACTGACCTAGCCATCAAGGACTTAACATTAAAGATGAAAAGTTCAGATGAAAAAATCTGTACAGTTGAACAGGGTTACAAAAAAATGGGAGATCAGGTGGAGAAAATAGTCACAGACCTCCACTCATTAAGTACACAACATCATGGAACTTGGCTTTGTACTCTTATGAGTCAGGAGTTTGACATATTTCGTGTTTTTTGAACATTGTTGAGTTGTTTTTGTTAATAAGAAGGTTGGTTGCACCATGTTTTGTTTTCATAAGCTGTGATGTAGCTGATAAGATAATTGATACAAAAATGTTATTTTTACAGACATTTCGTTGACATGGAGTGGTGTTAGTGTGACAAGAGTAGACTGGTGGAGGCACTGCACTACCTCCCGTGACAGGAAAGAAGAGTGGTGTTCTATTGGTTTAATGTCATTGTTGTTATTTGTAAAACTTTTATATGTATTGTAATTATTAACAAGGCGAAGAAATACAAATATCCTCAGTAAAAAGTTTACCATAGTATTTTTTTAACAAATATATGGTAAACTTGGGGAGGGCTGTAGCATAATAGATTACTCAGGGAAAAGACAAAAGAATGATAATTATTCTGGGGGAAAATCGGTAGCTACGGAGACCAGATGGTAACAAGATAGCAATAAGATCGGGCGAGCGAGAGGAAAAGTTTAGTTCGCGTTTTGAGTTGATGATGTAATGTTACTGAAAGCTTAGGGCAGTTGTATTCTTCGGATATTTACTAATGATGTGAAACGAGAATAAATGTTATTAAATATATATTAAAATTCATTATTATTTGAATAGAAAGTTAAACGAATAAGTGTGAAAGTTAAAGCACCGAACGAGGTAAGAACGGGACATTTGTCCCTGCCGACCTTAATCAGGACTACAAAAAAGAAATAATACGAAGTCCGAGACCAACAAAAGTAAGAAGAATCATTTTAAAATACAACACATGGAGTTCTTTTTCTGGCATGAAATAGCGTATTGCTTGTGCTGTGGTGTTAGAAAACAATTGTAATGCCAAAAATACCCTCTGGCACTCTCTTCCTTTAACTGACAAATGAAACTGTGTAAGCTTGGGGCACACTTTCATTTCACCATTATTTAAATCAATTAATTTTTTATCCATCTTTTGTCATAAAATGTTGCGAACAAACGTTTGCTGTTATTGTACTGAATTCGTCGGTACGATAGCATTTTTGAATCAATATTTAATTTAAGTTAAATTAATTGCAATGGAGCACACGCTCCGGTGGCAATTTCCATACACACCCAACTTCCCCCTATCCTGCACCCTCTACAAATTTTAACTTTAAATTCTTTTAACGTTTTCGGTAAGTTATTCATCATTCCCCTTGGTAACTCATTCCAATCCCTGACACCCATACCTAGAAAAGAAAATCTTCCCACACCCTTGTGCCTGAAAATTTTTCGTGAGATGTAGGTCCTTTGGAAAGGAATGATAAGTGATACCTGTACCTTTTGTTTTTCTGCTGTAAGTTGTACAGCCAGCGACAGCACATCCAAGCTTGTTCATACAATTTACAGCAAGTTACAAAGAAAATCACGATCACAATACACCTAGTGCCCGTATACTTAAATGCTCCTGCAACGCACAGTGCTCCTATGGTGACGTCATGGGCAAAGCAAGAAATTAGAGCTTGGTATGCTCATGCCAATCGCCCTCCCCCCCTTTTCCATAACCCCTGGTACACACTGAAAGCTACCGGTCGCCTCTATAATATGGCGGCAGACGTATCGTTCAATTTGCGAAGGAACATTAGTGCCGTTGCTCCTTCTAGTGTATAATGTTCAAACTTATTTGGTTTCAGCTGTCGCAGTCGCCTAGAACTGATATGCTTTGGTTTCCTTTATTGAATTTGGTGGCTTGTGCGAATGTTCTTCTAAACCTGGGAAAAATAGTAATAAAGTTTGTAGAAAATTTCCTTTTCTGTTCACAGAAGGGTAGTTTTTTTGGAGTTTTATTTTGCCGCGATGTACTCACTCTAAATAAATTATGATGTCCTTTACCGTCCCAGCAGCATTTCATACTTAAATGAAATAGTTCAGATCATTGATAACAAGATTCAATATTTGGCTAGCACAGTGCAAAAATAGGGCTCTAGGATACATAATTTTCTGAACACCACATACATGTCTAGCCTTTGCAGCACAGCCGTTGTATCCTCAACCAACAAGTTTAATTAAATCAAAATTACTACATTGTACGAAGTGAGTATTAATTTCTGAAATAGCTTTCGTGTTCAACACTTGTAGTGGCACACATCCCTGGAATTCTTTTTAAAAAATATTGGGTTTTTACTATCTTTATCACAATATAGTTAGAAGACACAGATCGCTAATTGCTCTGTACCATTAATACCGGCAGTCCCATCAGCGAACACTGAAAATTCTGAAGCATACATAGTTCACCTCCCTAGTTTGATGCTATATGTACTAGGACTTTGCCCCCCAGTAGTGGGGGTAGGAAAGAGCTGGAACATATCCCGTTATGTGACGTCATAGGGCAGGTGGTGAGGGGAACTCCCTCCCCTCCCCTCCAATGGCGGCTTGGTGGGCTTTTGAATCAGCCAATCAGACTATATGGGGCGTGGCTAGATGACAGCACAAACCTCAATTTGCACATGCGTAGCCGCGCTAGTTGCTTGACAGGCCGCCCAGATGGCAGCATCTCCCTAGGGCTTAACTTCTTTGTGCGCAGACATTCCACTTCACCAGGAGAGTGAAAGCTAGCGGGGGAATTCCGCCGCCTGAGGCGTGTTTACACAGGTGTCGACTTGCACGTACTTGCTCGACCGCCGAGACCCTGTTGCGATATGCGCGATAACTTGCATAACTGTAGCTAGAGGTCAGCACACGGCAGAGCGTAGTAGGCATTTGTCGCTAGATGGCGCGAGTGTACCAATATGCATGAAATATTTCAGTACCCCTGTTGATGTTTGTGTGAGCGGCTATTGTTTGCACGGGAGTCCGACAGCAGTGAAGGTTATGAAATGGCTCCATTACAGAGCGAAACAGCTTTGCTGGTGTATATTTGCCAAGGGAAGCACATTATTCATCCACCATTATGAAAGCATAACTGGGTGTCTGGCTGGTGGACAAAGAAAGTAGGGCGTACCACACAGCGTTCGTGTGATTGCAGAATTTCGTACAGAGTCTCAGGCTTGCTGTGAATTTCGTGTGTATTTGTTCAGGTGTCCTGCTATCGATAAGGAATGCGGGTTGCGCCATATACCCATTGCACTGTGAAACCGACCCAGCAGGATACATAGAAATATTTCAGCATTCACTTCGGTTCAAGAAGAAATTATTACGAGATGTGAATTAATTATTATATGTACAAATCTAAGAATCACTTATGGTAGTCTAATTCCTTAAAATCGATTTTTTTTTTTCATTCTGGGTGAACAGAAAAACTGCTAGAGTCTTTGTATTTAATTAAAAAATAAGATATAGACCATGTAAAAACGCAACGTTTACGTTTAAACCGTGATAATGAACCATGGAATGTCCTGGCAGAGCTCACATTCACATCTATACAATGCAGTTCTGATATTCGAAACTGGCAGAGGGTGCTTTGCACAAAAAATAACTCTATGCGAATAACAAGAGGAAATAAGCGTCAGTACGGTGGGATTCCAATATAATTAATCGTTAACCGCGTTAATGATAACTAGCGAATTTCTCTAACACTGCCATTATTTTAATTTATTAAATTATGTGCAATGAAACAAAGCGAGAGTCCAACTAATGTTTTAAACTCAAATAAGTGATTTCCTAATATATGAGTCTACAACCTCGATGAACTTTGTGTATTTCTATCCTATTGCTAAGGCATTAACTTCCCTACCCATTTTATCTGAAATATGAATACTAAATTAGATTCACATGAATATCATTTATACAAAGTTGCAGATGTGAAATCCAGTTTCTTTCCCTACAGACATTTCTGAAGTGAATACATGTTAATCCCTCCACTGATGTCAAACCAATCAGCCTGTAATTTTGTCAAGCCTATTTCTCAACCCTGTCTTTGGACAAGAGCCCACATGTGACGTAGTTAATAAAGCCTTTCCTACACCAAGGCTAGAAAAATCAAAGTTTCCAATTTGACCATGGCAAAACTCATAGAATGGAACGAGGGAAGAAAGAATTCATATAAGCATCAATACGACACCTTATTTCTCTAATCTCATCTCTGCTGTCATTGGTATAAAATATTTCAGCACACTCGTAATTTTTTCGAGCAAGCTCAAACGTATCGTCTGTCTACCCAGACCAATCTATGTATCAATTCTGTTATGCTTTCGTTAGCAATCACAAGTTGAGGGTCCTTATTGTACTTTGTCTAAAAATTCAATCAATCCCTTGCGACACAACACAACAGCAATCCAGATTAATGTGAGTTTTGTGTTCTGTCTCCTTTGTTCATAGACCTCTCCTGCTTTCAATCAATCAATTTATTGTCTTGCACTTTATGAAATTCCATAAACCCGTCATCCTTCCTAAGTATAAAGTTTTCATCAGTAAATCACTAGAAACAAAGAGATATACGCTGTGGCATGTACTTACCTACCTTTAACTATATTTTACAGCACAGCACGTATGTTCCAGAAACGAAACACCGTCTGTTAATCTTACTAATTTCACCCCTGAGGAATCGGAGTACATCAGCCCTGTGTTATAAAAATCGAGTCAGTGTAAGGCCGTGCTAAGCACAGAACATGCCTGAGACCATCGCCTGTGGCCAAGGTGGAGATATAGAAAATTTACTCACTCCCTTATGGAAGAAATCCAGTGCCGGATCCTACTGATAGTCTTTTAAGCACTATTCCTAATTCTTTCACCAAGATCTATCCCTACCCTCCTCACCAACATACGCCCAGCACTTCCTCAAACCTTCTTCTGTTTCCCAATGATTCCCAATCCAACCCCTGATCAGTTACTGACAGGGTTACCTTTTGTTCGTGCGTTAAAGTAAACCAAAAATCTCAAAGTCTTCTCCTAATCAGTAGCCAGGTACCAAAATGTTCACTTGCAGTTTTCCAGGAAAATTCTCCCTTTTTCCAGGAAATTATTTTTCAACCAATCAGGACCCAGGAGAGTTCTCCATTCGGTTTAAATGTTCCCATCTGACGCCAAACTTCGGGTTCAGGACCAAGTGTGACATTTGTTTGTAATTGCACGCTATGTTTAACTAACCACGATAAAGTTACCATAATGCTCTTAGCTGACTGATAGTTTCATAGTCATCAAACAGACATCATAACCCACATTTTCATAGAAGATCCCCACTCATCGACAATTATCCAAAATGTCACCATAGGTGCAGACATTAGTTCTATTACGCCTAAGATAGCGCTCACACTTGAACTGTCGTAAATTGTTAGGTCAGAGAGGGTGTTTGGATATTTTATCCACTCAGACCACATCACCTAAAATCTAGTGCCAGATTGTGGTCATGGCCAACTTAGACTCCATAAACCACTTAGAATTATTCCACCAATATCCATTCTAACAGCATTATACGTCACATACAACCCCGACACTCTTCCTGTGTTCCAGTGACATCCAGCCCAGCTCCTTTATTATGTCACTTATTGAATATTTTCCACTAATAAATCTGGCTGCCATCCTTTGCACCTTGCATTTGATGTACAAAACATGTGGACTCCATACTATACCACTATATAAAAACAATGGTCTGACTGTGGGTTTGTACCCAAGTCCTTCGCTTCTCTAGTACACCCCCTCATCACCCTCTCTGTTAAATGATTTTTATCCCGATGGAATGCCCTGAAGCAATGGTTAGAAGCACACATTGATTGTGAGCATAATTCTGTAACCATATATTTTAGACTCAAATCCACAGAGGGATGTCACACGCACATTTCCATACCTACAGCGAGCTCGAAACAACAACCAGCACCAAGATAGAACTCCCACAGAGGAAGAAGACACGCACACACGCACACGCACACACTTGTACATGCATATAGCGAGGTCGACAGAACTAACAGCAAGCATCATGGAAACGATGAAGTGGGGCAGAATTGTCGTTACCACTGATTAACTGGACAGAACTATCGTTACAAAAATCATCAGACAGACGAGTTAAAGTCAGGTATCACCATACTTACGCTTACATCCACAAAGAGAGACGCAGATACACATGTCCAAGTCTATAGAGAGTTCAGCACAACTACCGGCAACAATCATGGAAACGAAAAAGTGGTGTAGTACTCTCGTGCCTCATGACTGGCTGAAAAACAGAACTCTCCTTACATATCATCATCCTGGCGAGGTAGAGGGTGTGCAAAAGATGGAATGTTTTCACCATACACCTAAGTGTTTATATCATAAATAGTGTTCATCACACCCAATTGAATACGTTTACCATCAATACCTCTCTCCCACACTGCAAACCTTTCTGCCATTCATTAAGAGTGCCTCAGGTACCATGAGTTGCAATAGACATTTGACTATCAGCAGATACCAGAACCCCTCATATTCATACTAGGTCTCACCCACAAATCCATACGTCTCCACACACAAGCTCAAATGAACAGGAACAGCAAATCATATATCCAGACAGAAGAGTTTAAGTAACAGACACTCACATTTCCATGCCTACAGCGAGATAGACACAACAACCAGCCCAATCATGGCGACGAAAAAGTGGGGTATAACCCCCATGGCTCATAACTAACCAAACAATCATCAGTAACATATGTTCCAGGTACCATACTCTTCGCATCAATATCATCTCATTTATCTCACGCTACAGACCTCATAACCATTCAGTATCATGTGTGCTAGGTACAAAACTGTTCACACCAGCACCACCACGTCTATCCCTCACCTAAGGCTTTTCTGCCATTCAGTAACATTTGCCCCAGGTACCACGAGTAGCAGTAGACATCTGGTCATCAGACAGATATCATAACTCCCATATTCATATTAAATCTTACCCACAAATTCATACGTCACCTCACACAAGCAAGGTATCACCACATTTACGCAAAAAACACAGAGAGACGCATAGACACGTACATTTCTATGTCTACAGCGATCTCGACTCAACAACTAGCCTAATCATGGTAATGAAAAAGTGAAACAGAACACCCATAACTGGCCAAAAATCATAGAACGACACACTCACACTCATATGTCAATGCATTCACACAGTTCCATACTTCACCACACACATGCACATAACTGGAGGAAAGAGACTGAACACGTTAGATCCAAACTGAATAGTTACAGGATGTGTGAAGTTTGAGATCATAGCCACGTCTCTCGCACACCGCAACCCTTTTTGTCATTTAGTAATATGTGACCCAGGTACCTTGAGATACAATAGACACTTGTCTATCAGACAGATATCATAACCTCCATATTCAAACTACTCATGAAATTACTAACAATAATAGACATATTCCTTGACCTTTATGCTATGAGAAAAACATTCTGGTACAAACTGCATTTAAACCTAACCACAATATATATTATATTCTGCTACAGAAACAAACTTTGCAGACACACTCATAACTTTGCATCGCGAACTACATTTCGTATAACGACATTGTTTCCTTCATCACGATTCCTATTTCGCAAAGCACAATTTATCACAATCAATTTCATCCCACACTTTCAGTAGAAACTGCAAACGTAACGAAAGAATGCACAATTCAATCACGATGTAAACATGACCCACTTAAATTAGACTTTACAAAATATAAAGTAATGGTAGTCTATGATGTGCAAAATAGTAAGATATACCGATTGGCTGCACTACACCAACAAATATTTGAAAACGAAGTCATCCGTTTGAGAGTTATGGTAGTAGCTAGTGTGACTGAAAACTATTGAATATTTCAATAACAATAATTACAATGCAACTTACAAATGAAATGGTATTCGAGGTTTTTTCCTATCTGTCCTATTTGTGCCCCCGTATGCAACACAAGCTGGCATTGTAAAAAACTTAGAACTATTACAAAATCAAATTTTTACTACTTGGAACACAATGTGAAAATGCAATGATTTGAGCTCGGTCCGGTATAACTACCGCGCATGCGCAGTAGGAGCCCGGCGTCACAGATTTAACGTCATTTCTCCTCCATATATTTTCTTCCTCCATGATTCCACCTGTATTGTTTCTGTCTTTTGTGTTTTCTATGATGTTAATGTTCTTACTTGACATAAAATTTGGGGGCAAGCAAATTTGAAAGGGGGGATATCTCAGGTAACAATGTTATCTGACTATTCATCAATGTTTTGTAATTATAATCTTTGTAGGTATATGTACTTTGGGGTCTCGTGATCAGAGAGTGTAGTTTTATGGCAGAGAGAAGTAAGATAAAGGAAAGAAAATACTGTCTGTTGTGGTACAAAATGTCTAATCAATGAATGTATCAAAAATCAAGTACTGAAATATATAAATAAACAGTTTTATTGAATCTTTAGTTTATTAATACACAAAAATCTTATAGTACCTATTACATCCAGTGTGCGCGGCCATGTATGACCTAATTAAAACAATTCCATTCCAATACTGCACCGTTAGTTGTTTTTTGGTTATTTTGTTTAATTCACAAATTTTAGTATTTAATTTAATTTAATAGCAATGGAACACACGCTCCGGTGGTAATTTTCCTACACACCTATCTTCCCCCTATCCTGCACCCACTTGCATTTGCCCTCTACAAATTTTAACTTTAAATTCTTTTCGGTAACTTATTATCATTTCCCTTGTTAACTCATTCTAATCCATCACACCCTTACCTAAAAAAGAGAATCTTCCCACACCCTTGTGCCTGAAATCGAGTGCCACCTTGTGTTCATGGTGATCTTTTCCCTTCCATGCATTACTTTTCATACCTACTCCAATATCTTATATCCTTTCGTTTTTTTATTTGTGTATCTAATAAGCTGACTCTTCATTGTATTTATCTTCATCCCATGTTTACCAACCCAACTAGAAATCCTGTCCATATCACCTTGCAACTGTTACAGTCCTCAATCGTTTTTATCATTTTATATAGCATTATGTTATCTACAAACAATCTAATTTCAGATAGTAAAAAATCAACACAATTATTCACTAAAATAATGAATAGCAATGGTCCCAATATGCTACCCTGCGGCACTTCCATTTTACTGCCACTTCTTTTGATACCGCATTTCATACCCTAACTTTTTGTTTTCTATCTTTTAAAATTTCTTCTAGCCAGTAAAACACTTTCTCATCCACTCCAATAGTTTTTATCTTATTTACTGCCATTTTATGACTCACTCTGTCAAATGCCTTTGACAGATCTACTGCTACACAATCAATTTAGCTTCCCTTGTCCGTTTTATCTGAAACATCCTCACATTTAATTCCATTGATGCAATATTAGATGACTCTCATGACAGGACAATTATTTTTTTTATTTTAAAAACGTGTAATTAATGCATACAAATCTTCAGCTACATATAATAATAATAATTGATAAAATTGCGATGGAGCGCCCACTCCGGTGGCAATCTCCCTACACCCCCTCCCTTTCCCTTCCTACCTACTTTTGCCCTCTACTAATTTTTGCTTTAAATTCTTTCAGTGTTTTACTCTGTAATTCAAAAAACTGCGCGTGGCACAGGGTGCTTTGCACCAATTATTAATATCTATTCTGTGCATTCAATTCTCAGATAGAACAGGGGGAAAAAAAGAATTCATTGTAAAATCTTATCTCTCCTATCACTGCGAGCCGAAACGATAGGTGGTCTAAGTATTTGATCGCACTTGTAAATGAAAGTGGGTGTGCCCATGTTTACCAATAAGTTTTAACGAAACCTACGTCGTATGTCTGCCAGAGAAACCCAGTCCTATCCACCAATCATTTCTTAATGACTGCTGGATACAGTCACGAATTGAGCGGTTCTTCTAAGTACTTTCTATATACTATCAATCACCCCCTACGAAACGGATCGCAAACTGCACGAGAACGGAAGCACATGAATTTTTACGTCATCTCATTTCTTTGTGCGTTACAGTTTTTCGAAATTCGACCTGTGATTTGCATCCTATGATTAGCTCTATGTAGGATAACACATTACTTAGAGAAACTATAAAGCAAGGATAATAACTCTATGAGAATTGCTTACTAGGGAGACAAAAAAGTAACAAGGTAGCTAAGAGTTAGGACGAGCGTGAGAAAAGTTCGGGTGTTCGTTTTGAACAATAAAAGTTACTGCAGCCAAGGACTTTTAGTAATCTTCGGAGTTTTTAGTACCGCATAATTTGTTAATAAATGGAATCAAGTCATAGAAGGTTTATTATTTATTTTCAATAGAAAATACTAAATGAATAAATGTAAAGTCTAAAGTTTTTAACAAGTCAAAAAAGGGGAAAAAAAGAAAAACAAACGAGAAATTTGTCCCTGGCGAACAAAAAACAAAAAAATACGAAGTCGGATAGTCCAACAAGAAGTAAGAAAAAGAAGTATTTAAAATACAACATGGTGATCATGCAGCAGATCTGCAGTAAAAAATAAAAATAAAGATCATCTGAACACCGGGCGACTAACCAAACCTCGTCGATAAAGAGCATTCGACAGAAACGGGATAACGAGTCTACCTCAGCGCCCTCTGATGGAAAATCTGCAACTACCCAGCATATACCATTGCCCGACTACAAACAGCTGGTAACAGATGTAGTACCTTTGGCGGTTGCAACGGCCGGATTACTTGGTAAATTGTGTAAACAAAAAACGCATGTCATTTATGGTGATAGGTGATTTATAAATATATATATATATATATATATATATATATATATATATATATATATATATATATATATATATATATATATATATATACTGCACTAAAGTGTTTTAGGACACGAGACAGTACTAAACCTTGATTCTATGAGTATTTTGTGATCATAATTCTTAAGAGTTTACTTATTTTCGGGACATTACCTATCTTTCCTATTGGCAACTAATACCGCATGCTTTTAAGTGGTCCATCTTTACTCAATTTATAAGAGATCCACCATAAAGAATAACTTTATAAGAACTAATAATTTGGTTGATTCTGAATTTAAGTTTTATATCCCTTCTGCAACTTCTTTTGAACATTTAGTATGCAGGAACCTAATGATTCTGGGGATGGGTCAGAGGATTTTTATGCATTCCCTGGAAATGCATCGTCACCGATAGCCTACATTGAGACACAGGTACCGAGTAACAATGACGGGCCAGAATCTGGCATGAACAATGAACTATCTTCAGATATTTCTGAGTTGTAACTATTAATATTAGGCATTTTTGAACAAAATAAACAAACACAACCGAGTTGTTCAAAATAAATGAATTATTTGAAGAAAATAAACAAACACAATCCTAGTTTTCCAAAATAAATTAATTATCTGCACAAAATAGACGAGACTTAAAAGGTATGTCTGAACAACTTGAAACCTTCCAAAATCAGTTCGGTTTGCAATTTCAGAACGTTAGTTTTCAAATAGACAACTTTAGAAAGGAAGTAGAATCCAGAAAAATGTTTTGTGAGAAAAATACAAACGAATTAGCAAACAAAATTGACATTATAAAAACAGACAGTGAGACCACTGACCTAGTCATCAAGGACTTAACACTACAAATGCAAATTTCAGAGGATAAGATCAGTAGAGTAGAACAGGTTTACACAAAAATGGGAGATCAAGTGGAGAAAGTAGTAACAGACTGTAATAGAACAGGCATAATACATTTAATGTAATTTTATTTAGTGTACTTTTATTTAATGTAACAGAACATACAGACATCGATAAGTTGGTAATGTATAAGCTCTCTGGAATAGAGACATTGTCACGAAGTATCGCTGACAGGTCGTGGCGTGTTTATTGCATTGAAATGTTGGTCGGCAGACGAGTGATTTCTTCAGTATTAAGATGGAATAGTTTAGAATATTTACATTGAGAATATAAGTGAGCATTGAGGAGAACTGTGATCACTATTTCGTGAATGGTGAAAATACTGTATATGTGTTTAGGATAGTTAGTATTCCACGTATGTTTGTACTGCACGAACTTTTCGGTTAAGTGTATTGTAATTATTCACTATTTTCCTATCTTTAAAAAAATACATGAACCTGCAATCTTGGGAGACATTAGTTTAAGTGTCTGGCAATTTGATTCTGATGCGAAGGATTTGGCGATGAAATAAAAAAAAAAAAAGTTGCAAATGTGAACTAGTTTCTTGTGTGCAACTGAAAATCTTGAAAGTCGTTATCCATACTAATGAAGCTAATAAGACTGGCGGCCGTATTCTAGTTTAATTTGTAATATTCATAACTCAGAAAGTAATTCAATCAGTTAACTTCTTCTTCGATACTTTACTATACAGTACATTATCCAGACAATTAACATTTAAATAGCTTCAAGACCTCCACATGTTTAGTACACAACATCATGAAAGTTGTAAAGAGGTTGCAACACAAAAAACAACTATCACCTGCTGGATACAACACTATGGTTCAATAGAAGGTAAACTTAATAATGTGAAAACTGAAGTGAATACCATCCAACAAACACTACAATTACGTGAATGAAACTACAGAAGCTCTGTCTTCAAACTCTTGTGGTAATTTGAATCAAATAACCATTACGTCTAGTGACAAAGCAGAATTATTAAATTCTGGGATATTGGGAAAATCCACCCTGTTAGACTCATAAAAGAGTTTTGAAGCTTATAGGACTTTTGAAAATTATAATAATACAGAAAAAATTAACTGTTTTTTTATCAGCATCTTAGGGGGAGAGCTCAGGTATGGGGAGAGCAACAAATTAAAAAGTGCAAAACCTATGATGACTTAAAAAACAATTTTTTGAATCATTTCTGGTCTCAGGTGAGGTAGTACAATGAAGAAAGAGAACTATGCAATGGGAGACGATTTCAGGAAGGGCTAGACTTGTATTTAGACTTTTTTGCCGGTGAAGCAGTAGAGAATGATTTCTTTACTAATCCACTCCCTGAAGAAGAGATAGAAAGAGACATTGTGAGCAAGATGCCCGAAAATTTTAGTATACAGAATATTAAGACCATTGGAGAAGCTGAACAATTATTATGTAGGCTTGACAATGGATATTATAATAAAACTTGTAAGAATAAGGATCATAAAACCAATATTAATAAATAAATTACACCAAAGCAATTGACTTTTTTGTATTTATTGGTCTCCTGTACGCGTTTCACTTCTTTTGCAGAAGCATCTTTAGCGGTTTTTTTTTTTATATAAAGGGAGACCAATAAATACAAAAAGTCAATTGCTTTGGCGTAATTTATTTATTAATATTATCAGCAATTGAGGAAAATGATCTACAACATACAGATAATAATACCAATTGATTTAGACAGCAAAGGGATTATGAGAAAAATCATTCATACTAAATTCACAACCAAGGAGGGTATACAAACAATCAGTATTTTAGTATCTGCCAAAATCTGGATAATAACAGATATGACAGGCACGAACATTTAGGGAATAATAACCACTATTCTGAACCAAAGTTAAATCCTGGTTTTGATCAATCTTTCTCCAACAAAGGTAGAGTTAATGTAAGTAATATAACTCAAAGAAGAGGGGGTAGCTTCCCAGGAAGACATTTCAAACCGCAGGTGAATGGGGAAAGCAATGAGACCACACTTAATACATGTAGGAACTAAGAAAGGAGTCAAGATAATCAAAAAAATTAGAAGTGACTGTCGAAGTAAATGTAGAAGTTATGGTACAGACAGAGGCAAAAGTACAAAATGGACCCACCTACGAAAATAATATAGTATCAGTTTCTAGTGATTTTCACAATAATCTAAGAGAAGCCTTACTGGAAGAGGAGTTGAAGATTGAAGAACAATTAGTTAGAGCACCAGTTATTTTAGCAATTTCGTGTATTTCAGAGAGTCTATTTGAAATGTATCAAAACCTGGTAAGTGGTAACACAATAGAAATTAAAATAGAAACATTACCAGTAAGTGGCATGTCCGTATTAACTGCAACAGGGGGAAGAAGTAAATTAATAAGGAAACAGATACTTTTACATGTAAACATAGAAAAATACTTATTTAATTTTGTTGTCTTTGTGGTACCTGGACTCAACACTGATTGCATTCTCGGCATAGACTGGTTGAGATCCTTCAAGACCGTCATGGATTTCGAACGCGGATCCCTCGAATTACTAATACAAGATGGAAACATAGAAATACTTATTAATAGTTTTTGGAATGATAAAGAGGAAACTACAATTCGCTTATTGAATTGGGGAACTGCATTAGGAATCACGAAAGAAAATAAATTTCATGAGAAAATAATTAAGTTTATAGTCCGAACAATACGACCAGAGATAATACACAAAGTTGAGGAGAACAATTTGATAGTTGGAGAGGATAATATTAATTATGAAAATAAAGAAACATTAAGAAATGTTTCACACGAATTCAATTATATTTTTTCGGATACACCAGAACTTGTAACAGCTTATGAATTCCATTTTACTGTTAATTGCAAGGCTCCTTTTTTTGTGAAACCCTATATAATACCGATTGCTAAGAGGAAACAAGTGTATAAGGAAATGGAAAAAATGATTAAATGGAAGATAATAGAGATATCAAATTGTCCGTTTAACAACCCCATAGTAGTGGTTAGCAAATCTGATCAATCAGTTCGAATTGTTTTAGATGCAAGAACCTTAAACAGAGTTCTAGTATCGGAAAGAGACCTCCCTCCACCAATAGACGAATTACTGCTGGGGTTTGGGGGGGGGGGAAGTTCCTAACTTCTTTGGGCCTCACAGCATCTTATTGGCAGATTCCAGCATATACAGCATTCCTGTTCCAAGGTCGAATCTACCAAGTCAGAGTTTTACCTTTTGGGTTAAGCAACGCAGTGGCAAATATCATCAGGGCATTAGACCTAGTCCTTGACAAAGAGCTACTGAGCAAAGTATTTGCCTACGTGGCAATATATTGATTGCTAGTGAGACAATTACAGAACATCGGCGAACTTTAAGGGAAGTTTTTACCGCTTTAAGAAGAGGTGGAATGACAATAAGGTTGAAGAAATGAGTATTCTTAACAAGTAAGATTGAATTTTTGGGACATACGATTACCCCTATTGGCATTACTCCAAATGAGGAAAAACTTAAGGTAATTAGAGAGTTCCCTAGATCAAAAAATAAAGAACCATTAATAAGATTTTTAGGGCTTTGCAACTATTATCGCAAATACGCTAGGGGACAAATACTCAATAATCCTCATTTGGTAAGCTAAAAAAGAAGAATTCTCACTGGCATTGGAATGAGCAATGCGAAAATTGATTTTGGGAGGTAAAAGACACCTTGCTTCAGAAAGTGAGTTTATATGTACCAAATTGGGAGCTACCTATCTGTGTCCAAACAGACAGCTCGGATTATGGACTCGGGGCTGAAATTTTACAATAGATAAAAGAAAACGGAGAGTTAGTTAAAAAAACATCTTGCCTTTGCCAGTCGAGTGTTAAACATATCCGACCATAACTAATGTGTCACACAGAAAGAAGCATTCGCTATTATTTGGATCTTCCAAAAGTTCAGATATCTGCTACTAGGTCGACAAATCATCGTTTTCACTGATCACAAGGCTCTTACTTTTCTGATGAAATGTAAACTAGCTAGATGGGTTTTGTTATTACAAGAATTTAATTTTGAAATTAGATATATACATGGAGAAGAAAACTGTCAGCTGATGCTTTTTCGCGAATGCCTCTAAGATTAGAGAATATAGAATCAACCCTTTCTGGAATGAAGGAGCCACAGATATTTTATATGAAAGGGGTAACAGTAGAAAAAGAGGTGAGACACTGTTTGCAGTTCATACAGGAAGAGCAAGAGAAAGACAGTGTAATACAAGAAATTATACACAAACTAAAAGACAACAAGGCAAACCCCAAATTAAATCAATTTTACTCCATAAGTGATGGGATTTTGTTCAAAAGGGACCATGCAGATAGTGAAGAATGGAAGATATGGATACCTAAAAATTATGTCAACTATTTCATCTTACATCATTATGGTCACTATGGCACGAATAAATGACATAAAATTATGAAAGAAACACTGTATCTTCCAAATATGATCCAGAGTTTACAAATGGTAATTACCAATTGCGAGTTATTTTAAAAGGTTAAAGCTGACAACATTAAGTTTGTTGGAGAAATGCAGTGTGTGCTACCAAATGGACCCAATCAACAAGTGACCCAAGACATTTTTGGTCCACTACCAATGTTTCGTTGAGGGATAACGCAAATATGAGTCATACTGGATGTTTTTTTTTCTAAATATGTAAAACTACATCCATTAAAGCAAGGTACGACCAAAGTGATTTGTTCCATGGTGATCAATAACTATATAAATCATGTAGGCAAACCAAAAAAATATTTAACAGACAGTTGATCGCAGTTTTTAGCAAGTTATCGACCGAATGTTTTGTGAATTTAGGTATTGAAGTAATTAAAAATTCTTTCTAACACCCCCAAGGAAATAGAGTAGAAAGAGTTATGATGGAATTAAGACGATGGTTTTCGAACCTACTGCAATGATAACCATAAAAGATGGGCATATGAATTAAATGCTATAGAAGATGTTTTTAACACCATCCCTCACTACTTTACTTCCGCTACACCTTTTGAACTCATGTTCGGAAAGAAACCTCCTCGTATTGTATATGAAGTCATTCAATTCCCAGCTCCCACACACAGCTATTTAGACAAGCTTAGGATAGCATGTGAGGAATTGAATAAATGTGCAGGTAAACGGAAAACAAATCACTATACACGAATAAAACCCAGAGTCTATAACATAGGAGATTTGGTACTAATCCAAACCCATTGGATATCCTCAATGATAAACAACGAGATAAAGAAATTTAAATTTTTATATGAAGGACCATCTAAAGTAATTGGTAGAGACAATCAGAACTCGTATACAGTAGTCTACCCAAATGAGGAAAAGATCAGAGGAAGATGTAATGTCATTGCCCTCAAACCGTTTAAACAGATACCACACAGTTAAGTGGATGTGGATCTATTATTAATTAAATAGACATTAACCATTTGACTGCTGACAGCGGATCGTCTACCTGCCGCGCTGAGGCCGGCTACCTGTGCTAAGTGATTATTCCTGGGGACTGAGCGGCCCGCGCTGGCCTACCCGACCAGTGCTGAATATTCCTGGCGTAACCTCTCATGGCTGATACACAATAAATACTCGCACTACATAGTTTCTCTGCAAATAAATTACTGCAGAATCAAACAATCAGTAACCCTATTATCCGTCACTAATAATTATATCTTGCTTGTAGTTTTTACTAGATTTACTATGTCGAAAGAATCGTGATTCTTAAATTTACTTTAATAGTTTACTGTTCTTTCCCGCATACCCGTTTATAACAACTGCAATTTTCTATATGTTCCTTACTGTATCAGATTGTTTTTGTTGAATATTAAAGAGCGTAGATTCGTAGAAGATGCTAGAAATATTTTACTTCCACACTTACATACCGCGTTCAGACCACGACTGTTAAATTAGAGATATTCGAACTTATACCCCGCAGGGGCGTGGTACGCAAGTGCCAGGTACGGGTTTGGCGAACCCGCGGTGCCCGAGCTGGAAACTTGTGAGCGCCGCAAGTTTCCCACACCGTAAGCTCCTACCATGCTTCAACGACCACCGTAGGGCATGGCGGTGGAACGTTGTGTGCTTAGGAGAACGGGGATCTTGGCTTCATCGCCCGGATTGCGAGGACGGAACAAACCTCTATAAAAAAAACCCTCAACCTCACGGTCAGACACGTGCCGAGGAAGCGAATGAGTGATGAGGGAAATCACTCACTAGCGTGTAACCTCAGGGGCACCTGCGCACCCCTGTTGTATTAGTATTTCCTTTTAAATTGGTAATACTCGTGGGACCAAAATTAAGCCTAACAAGAAAACCAAACCAACCTGCGGTACGGGTGTGCCACAGGCTAATATAAATACATTCAGTTCAAAGAAACGGGTGAGGGTTGATAGCCCTCCCGCATCTGACAGTGACAGTAACAGAAAAGTTTATTCAGTACAGAACGCTTTTGTAATCATGGAAAAAGTTGAAGGATCGTTTGAAAAGGTATCACCCTTCTACATCTCAAAGGGTCTAGACTCTGGAGGGTATTTTCGGTACCCTTAACACTGTTAAAAAACTGAGGAATGGGACACTGCTGCTGGAAACAGTCACCAGTAAGCAAGCTACCCAACTGCTGAATTGTGAGAGGCTCGGGGAGTTCGCCGTTAAATGCAAACTCCATAAGTCCCTAAATTCCAGTAAAGGCGTAGTCACCTGCCGTGACGTTATGGATTTAGGGACTGACGAGCTTCTTAAGGAATGGAAATCAGAGAAAGTGATCGAGGTACGTCAGATCACACGAAGGGTGAATGGCAATCTTGAAAAGACTGCCACCTTCGTCCTGACGTTTGACACTCCAGTATTGCCCAAGAATATCAAGGCCGGTTATTTAAACCTGAACGTCCGTCCGTATGTTCCGGACCCGATGCGCTGTTTCCAGTGTCAGCGGTTCGGACATACGACGGCGTCATGTAAGGGCAACGCCACATGTGGAAACTGCGGGAAGGGCGCACATGAGCCGGGTGTCAGTTGTACGCTCCCACAGGCTTGTGTTAACTGCTCCGGTTCGCACCCCGCCTGGAGCAGGGAGTGTCAAGTGTATCTTGAAGAACGCAAAATACAGGAGCAGAAGACCAAAGAGCGGATTCCTTACGGCGAAGCTAAGAAGAAGGCCAAGTTACTTGCCGCCCCAGTATTTGCAACTAGTTTCGCTAAGATGGCTTCAGCTCCCGTCAGGAAACAAAGTGTTGCTACCCAGACGTTCGTTGCAGACATGGGAACAAGCACTACGTGCTCGTGTCAGTGCAAATGCGATGCTAAACCCGCTAAGGTCATAACGCCAAAGACCGCGGACGTCGGTAGCAACACGTCTGCGACCTCGATCACACCAGCAGCAGTGAAACAGGACCCACCAGCAGTAGCAGTGAAATTACCAGCACCCCCAATACTACCACGAGCCGCGAAAGCAGTAGCACTACCAACGTTACTGGAGGCGATGTGAAAACACAGTAGCACTACCAACGTTACTGGAGTCGATGTGAAAACACGGGGTCCAAGGTTTAGGCTGACGGACCCGATTCAATTCGTTAAATCACCCTCTTCGTCCCCTCCCAGATCACCTGGTAAAAGGGAGAAAAAGGGAAAGAGAGCGAGTAAGAAGAAGGTCAAGGAAGTAGTCAATGAGGACAATGAGTCAGATACGTTAGACGATTCGGAAACAGAGGAAACTACAATGCTGGTGGACGAGCCTGATCCCGTTCCTCAGCGGGCAGTGACCAACGATCCACCCGAACCGGGTCTGGTGAATCCAAACAGGTAGGATGTGCCTTAAATCTTAGGCACATCGGTCTAGTTTTAAGACGGATGGGTGACCTCTTTACAGCCACCCATCCATTTGCATTGTTTTTATTTTTTATATGTTTATAATTCATGTGTCTCTGGCCAATATACAGCCAGCAAGACATGAAGTGTTTTTAATCCTTGTTTGAACCTGTTTGGCCCCTTTACAGCCTTCCAGGTGTTGTACGGTTTTAAATCCTGGCGGCGTTTTAAAAGCCACGTCTGATTTTATGACTTATTTTGTTTGATGTCTGTACGGCCGACCCCTTTACAGTCGACCATGCAGACAGTATTTAAGTACTTTCTTAGGCCACAATGATAGCTGGTAATAAGGCGCTAATGGCCCCGCTGTCGACGCACCCTAAAGGAATAACAACAGCAGTATGGTTTGGTGGTCCCTCTACTACCACTAACCCAAGTATTGTGTTTTTCGTTTTTCCAGTTTTTACTGTGTTCTGTCATGTTCTGATTTTACTTCTGTCTGGCTCGCCCCTTTACAGCTAGCCAGCGAGTTTGTTTTATCATTTAACCTGGTTGTCCTTTTACGGTGAACCAGTTATTGTGCGTGTCTTTAATTTTATGACCATTTTGCAGCGACCGTTTTAGTAAACTTTTTAGCTGTCTATATGTCCGACCTCTTTGTAGCCGGTCATGCAGTTGACATTTCTGCCAGTAATTTAGTCATGTTTTATTGTTGCCGTCTGTGTGGCTGACCCCCTTACAGTCAGCCAAGCGGGTGGTATTTCTGTTGCTGTTATAATATTTTGTTTTCCTTCTGCGTGGTTGACTAAGTTACAGTTGCAGTAGTATTAAACCACACTGTTAAACCAGGTTTTAGTTAGGGCGCTAATAACCCCGACGTTGATGCGCCCTAAAGCCCCAACAACAACAACAACAATCGAACTTATACAGAGAGTTAAAGGCATCCGATTTTTCCTCGTGCTATTCACGAATATAAAAAGACACCTGAAAATGATAATTGCACAAGCATCCTCCCCCACACACCGAAATTTGGCTTGCGGAATATCTTTGTAGATGTAGATTCCCAAAATATCTCGATGTTGACTGAATGTTCGCTGCGCTTTGTAATTACCCGATTATACATAATTTTGCTTCTTTGATGAAATTTTTTCCAAATAAGTGCTCCACAGATTTTTCAACATTTCAAAGCTATGAAGTGTCTGCCCATTATTACGCTAGTTGAAATAGGGCGGAGCGGGGGGGGGGGGGGTGGGGGTTCGGAGAAATCTCACGAAACGACACCAGAGTAACAAAAAGCGGTATCTGGACATAAGTTCAACAAGAATTGCGGTATTTAGAAGAACATCTCTGGTCCAATATTAGCTAATTTTCAATTTTTTTCACGCGATGCATCAGAAGACAAATAGCTATGAAACAAAAAATTTCATCATATTCAGTATCTTTCCACTTTGATATTCAAGAATGCACTGATTCTGGAATATTCTCCATAGTGGTTATATAAAACCGATTCTTTTCATCAGTTAGATATTTCATCAGTTCTTCTGTAAAAAAAAATAACATGAAAACTGACAGAATATTTGGCACATTCCCTAGTTGACACACATGTCCCGACAGCGTAACATCAATTGCGGGACTAACTGGACGAAAATCATTTTCTTTCCAGTCAGATTTATCAACAAGACGTAATTTCCTCGTAAGAGTTTCCCTATCACTTTCTGATTCTTCAGATTCAGAACAACCAACATCTCTCGTTGAAACATGAGACTACATTGTCACCCCGGCTGACGAGTATGGTTTATGACTACAACCTTCCGATTCTGTAGAAAAGCTATCACTTCCATCAAAATCGAGTAGTTCATCCTCGGTCGCGAAGTCCGCTGTACGACTCAAGTAGCGGCGCGTCTATATTCGTCATCAGCACTTAGGTAGCGGCAGGCGGGTGCGGCTAAACTCGTCAACAGCACTCAGGGGAAAACCGGCGGCTGCGTCTAAACTCGTCATTAGCACTCGGGGCCAGCAGGCAGCATGATTTGTATACACGTCAACAGCAGTCAAAGGATTAATAGACATGTTTTATGATTATTGTTATTATGAAGAACTGTTGTGAAAATGTTTCGAAGCAACGACCACAGAAGTGGTCTAAATCAGTCACTTGTTTTGTAAAATAAGACTGTATATTGCCTCAAGCTTGTGTGGCTAATAAATACTTTTAAGGTCCAGGGACATTCTTTCCGGTGAATGAAGCGTTTATTCAGGAACTCATGTGTGGCTGGTAACATAGATTTTACATTCGAAAAATCAGTTATTTATTGTTGATATATATATAAAGGTAAAGAAAGTAATGATCTTAGTTACTTATAATAACTTTAACCATTGTAAATATTTGTTAGCTATATACTCCGTTGAGTCAGGAGGTTAAAAATATTTAATATATTAGTTTATATATTATAATAATTATTGTTGAATTGTTTCTGTTAATAGGAATATTGGTTGTACCATATTTTGTTTCCAGAAGTTTTGATGTTGCTGATAAGAGAAATGATACTAAAATGTTATCGTTACCGACTTTTCGTTGACATGCAGAAGTGTCAGAATAACAAGAGTGACAGGATAGAAGATTGTTATTAAAATGGTTTCATGTTATTGTTATTGTATAAATCCATTGTAACCGTTAACAAAGCGAAGAGATACTAAGGTCCTTTGAATAAAAATTATATGGAACTTGGCGAGAGCTGTAGGAAAACACGTTACTTAGGGAAACTATAAAGCAAGGTTATTAGGGAGACGAAAAAGTAACAAGGTAGCTAAGAGTTAGGACAAGCGTGAGAAAAGTTCGGGTATTCGTTTTGAATGGTAAAAGTTATTGCAGCAAAGGACTTTTGGCAATCTTCGGAGTTTTTAGTATTGGATAATTTGTACATAAATGGAATCAAGTCATAGAAAGTTTATTATTTATTTTCAATAGAAAATACTGAATGAATAAATGTAAAGTCTTAAGTTTTTAACAACCCATAAAAAAGGGGAAAAAAAGAAAAACAAACGGGACATTTGTCCCTGGCGATCAAAAAAAAATATTACGAAGTCCGATAGTCCAACAAGAAGTAAGAAGAAGAAGCATTTTAAAAAATACAACATCTACCCACGACCAAATTAATATGCAGGTCCCATTTTATGTCTCTTTGTATTTTTACGGTCAAAAACTTCAGGGAATCGATGATGTAAATAACTGAACTGTTTACTCTGTATTTTTGAAGAAAAAAATGTGTTATTTTTGTTACACATGTACTTTTAGTTTTTTACAATTTAGGGTAAGTTGCCATTTGTTGCAACATGCTGTAATATCTAATCAATTGCCTCAATTCCTTACTTTTCCATATATGTCCCCATCATTAGTGAACAACTTAAACACGTTGGCTTCGGGGTCGTTTATAAAAATTAAGAAAAGAAGTGGTCCTGTAATACTTCCTTGAGGGACGATATACTGCGACCGACCAGTCACAAAATCTCTTATCTATTCACAAAGTTGATCTGATATACCATACGCTCGAATCTTCGCTAAAAGGCGGTTATGTGGTACTGAAGCCTTTTAAATTTAAAAAAAAAAAAAAAAAAAAAATGCAGTCAGCCCAGAAGTAAAAACTTAAAATTATTAACATCATACGTGCAACACATCATACTTATAGATACTGATATACTAAATAAAAATAATTATAATTCTGTGTGGACATAACTACCTGGTGACAGGGTTTCTGCTAGCTGCAGTTTCCGCCCCTGTTTTAGCCGCCTTAACCTAACCCGCTAACCCTACCAGGTACAAGGGACCTACAGTTTAGCGTGGAATCCGAACCACAGAAGCGCTCTCGCATACTTCACATTACACAGCAAGCTATGTCAGAGGTGAAGGTCGTGTTAATGGTATATGATAAACCCCACTGATACAGAGATTCGGACCGAAGTCCTTTCGTTCGCCAGTCAGACACCTTAACCACTGAGCTACGAGACCGCAACAGATATACTATTAACATTAGCATGTTGGTAATGCTAACTCATAAAATTTTACTCATTCAAAAATTGCCCAACGCGCCAGAAGAAGTTTCCACTACGAGTAGAGCCGCCACTGTTTACAGGTTAAGGTTACAGAAAGTACTCCCTTCCAATTAGTTCTAGGCTGTGCCTAGTGAAACAACAGAGATAAATACTTTTCATAGTCAAAACCATCAAGACAGAACTAATGCATTTTCCAAGCACCACTTCCTCTTTTACATTCACCCACAACACAGAGCCAGTGGTTCAACTGTGGCTGATCATGACTACTCCAGACCAGCTCTTTCATCATTTTCATTAGGTCACTATCTATAACTCGCGTTTCTGCCAATGCTGTTACCCCACTCTCTGTCACTACTCTTACATCCCAACTGATGCCACTTCAAAGTGATCTTATAACCACTATTACCTGGCCAGTATTGAATTTGGATTGAAAAAGCTTGTGACATGTGCATTTGTAACTCGTGCCTAATTGATCCTGCAAGAGTGTGCCTACAATTCTTCCATGGCTATCACCAAGCAGCAAAACACTTTTCTTCCTTCTCTATGTCCTTACATCTATTCCTAAAGGTCTATTGTGTTTTACATACTCCATCACCATTGGCCACCCTCCCCCAACTCCGGTAACAGTTCGAATCTATTTCTATCCAAAATTCCTAAAGTGTCTGGCACTTTTATCCTATTTCCCTTTTCCCACTTGAAAATATATGACGAAAGCGAAAAATTAATTCAACATGTGAAGCGGAGAGAAAAATCTAACAATCATGGTGTTCTAATATGATATCGAAATGCTGTCCATGGATATTGTATATTCTCTGTGGTGAATAAAACAGAAGATGCTTGTTGCATTCTTGCTTAACCGTTAAACGGACGTGTTTTAATCATGGAGGAAGGAAATGTATGGAGGAGAAGTGACGTTAAATTTGTGAAGCAGGCTCTAAACTCTCGCGCATGCGCAGTGGTGGCAGCGTCGATATTGCGATCCCAAACAAATGCGATGTTCACATTGTGTTAGATGCTGTGATTATTTCATTTTGTAATGTGTATAAGTGTTTTATACTTCCAATTTTGTTGCATACGGTTGCACAAATAGGCAAGAGAGGAAAGAACTTGGAATATCATTTCATAAGTAAGTTGAATTCTAATTATCGTTGTTGAAGTGGGCGGTAGGTTTTTCAAAATTCGGTGCCTGTCTATAAATATTTAGTCATAGCTCTCAATGGGATGACATTGCTCTCAAATTTTTGTTGGTGTAGTGTAGAAAATCAGAATACCTTGCTATTTAGCACATAATAGACTAGCATTACTTTTTAACGAGTGTTGAAAATGAGATTTAAAGCGGTGTATTTTACATCGCGATTCAGTGAATTTAGTATTGCGCTTTCTTTCGTCACGTTGCAGTTTATACTGACAGTGTATGATGAAATAAAATGTGTTAAATTATGCTATGCAATGTAGGAATCTTGATGAAGCAAACGATGTTGTTACTGCAAATACAGTTTGCGATTCAAATACGCGTGTGTGTATGTCTACATAGTTTGATTCTGTAGCGGCAATTTAATGGAGATTGTGGTTAGGTCTAAATGCAGTCTGTACCAGAATGGTTTTGTTGTTTCATAATTACTATTAGTAATTTCATGAGAACCAAGTTAGTGACAAAACGTGTATCGCGATGTAAACTGCTTCCAGGTATTCCCTATTAAGCTTTCGATGTATGGTAACAAGATTTTTTTTTATTCTGATTTAGGCCGCATTTCAACCTAACCACAAGTGGTAGTAAAAAAACTGAAATATTCATTCTGCATGTCCACCATTGTGGCTTTGGCAGAATTAATTTTTGATCCAGGCCGCATATCAACCATATCCCAGTATATCCCGAACACTAAGCAAGATATCGAAAAATGTTATTCTTTATTTTCGATTTGTCTCGTCGTGTTATATAAGAATCGAACATTAAATTTGACTTTTGCGAATTTTTTCTTCTGTATTTCAACTCAAGACACTTTTGAGAACTAGGTGAGATATCGAAAATTTTTATGATTTATTTTTTATTTGTCTCGTCATTTTAAATAAGAATCCGACATCAAATTTGACCTTGACCAATTTTTTCTTCTGAATTTCAACCAAAAACATTTCACGTTTGAGACAGAATATCTCGAAAACTAAGCAGAATATCAAAAACTTTTATTCTTCATTTTTATTTGTCTCATCGAGTTATATAATAATCCATCACCAGATTGCGGCGTTACGTTTATCCTAGAGTCCCCTTGAGTTTTTTGTACATATATCCCGTGTCTGTATGGGTTTGGCCTAGCCCCCCACTCCTCGTCCACCCGGCTTCACTTCAATGCGTGGTGAAGGTCTCTTGCGTCGTCTCCATATATTTCCTTCTTCCATGGTTTTAATAGGTTATGGGCCCAGATCTGTGACCCAGAGCTAGTTTCTTCGCTATTCCAGCAAAAAAAAAAAAAAAAAAAAAAAAAAAAAAAAAAAAAAAACTCGGAAAAGTCTTATAAATAATTAGTTACGCCCTAGAAGATGGCTACGAATTTTGTAGTTAACGTGCCTAAGCTTAAAGGCAGAGACAACTACGATGTATGGGCATTTGCAGCGGAGAATAGGTATGTCGGTGTTAGAAAGCATGTACGGCTTAATAACGGAGGAAGTAAGTACTAGCATTGCAGCCGCAGATGATGCAAAGGCGAAAGAGAAGTTAATTCTTACAATTGATCAAGTGCTGTATGTGAATATAAAGCAAGCCAAAACAACGAAGGAGCTATGGGCGCAGCTTATAACTATGTTTGACAATTACGGGTTTACACGAAGAATAACCTTATTTCGTCATCTTATATCAATCAGACTTGATAATTGTGATTCAATGACGTCGTATGTGACAGATATTATTGAGACATCAAAAAGATTAAGTGGAACTGGATTTGGTATAAACGACCAATGGATTGGCTCGTTGTTATCAAGACAAAATTGATCGATATGGAAATATCAGATTCGAATTAATCAGAGACAAATATCGCTTTCGCTTCCAAAGGTTGGCTGAACCATATAAGCAAGACTGCTAACAGACAAAAAAAAGGGGAAACTACGTCGCGGAAAAGTCAAATGTCAAAATGGCAGGAGTTAAATCCATCACTTGTTACAGGTGTAAACGGCATGGGCATTACAGGAATCAATGTCCATTGCTGGTGAAATCAGATGAATCTAAGCAATCCAATGTGTTTGGTGTTGTATTTCTATAAGGCAAGTTTTGTAAACAAGATTGGTACACTATTTGGCAAAAAAATTGACTGTGGGCACCTGAGACTAAGTTCCTTATTTCGCACAATGTGACATCATTGCGGGTATTCAACTCAGCGTCATCTGTTATTCATTTCCTTAAGTCAATGCCTGGAACAAAGCAGGAAGATTCCGCCCGCCCATTGACAATTCTTATTGGCAGGGTAGTTCATCAAAATTTCCCCACATTTCAGTAAAAAGCTACTGACTGATACTGAGTCAAGTAACGCATTTTCCTGTCCCTGCATTAACTGTAATATTCGGCAAGACATCGCCGGCCATAACTCAATCGGACGAAATTCGGTTCCAGCTATACTTATCTTAAATTAAGATCGTGAAACATATCGTTAAAGTTGTAATTAACAAGATTGCAATAAATCGCAGTAAAAATTAGGTTCAGTTATACACTTTATTCGAAATTATTAGTGTAAAAGTGTAATGATATTTATTTATATATTGATGTGGCTAATTAGTTGCAATAATGCAACACATAATGATGTGTGTGGTCTGAGAAGTGGGTGTAAATGTTCAAAGATCCAGAATTTTTAGTTCTACGAAACTATTGAAACGATTATAAAGAGATTATTTCGGATAACTGTCTAATGCCAGTTGAATGTAACTGACTTCAGAGGTAGGATAGGGCTGTTTACACACTGCACGAGCTGTCTGTTAACATAAGCTCTATTTACTTCTGGCTTACGGACTAGTCTTGAAAACACGCGGTCCTCGGTTCGAGTCTAGGCATTTCAATTATTTTTTTTGCATTTATTTTAAACAATTCGAACTTACAACTAACCGATGCGTAAAATATAACATCCCCTCTTACCTACGTGCGTCAGGAAATTACATTCTTAAGGAAAGACTAATAACTGAGTGCTTCTTAGCAAACTGCACACGTAACTATGAAAGCTTTCACAGAGGTAATATTGAAAGAAATCTTCTCGGGCTTCAACATCGTCGAAATCGCGTCTTCTAGTTACGTTATGCGTCTGGATTTATGATTCGTCGACTTCTAAGTCATTATAGGTGGGAAGGGAATGGAGATAAGGAATGGGAAGGAATTCGGACCATGGGTTTTCGAAGAAATAATCCCGCCATTCGCACGAAGTGACTTGGAGAAATGAAGGAAAATCCAAATCTGGATAGCCTGATAGGAATTCAAACCCGCTTCCTCCCGAATGTGGAGCCATAGCGTTAACGCTCAGGCATTAGATTCATTTTTTCAGTATGTTTCGTATTTGGTCTACGATGCCATCCATAAAATTATTTCAAAAATCTATTGAAAACAAAGTTAAAAATCGTAAATTAAAATATATGTGCAGAAATGAGTTCATCTGATGAGAGAGGGGATATCAAAAAATCTCTGAAATCAGAAACGCAATTTAAATTTCATTTTCTCTCTCTTTCTCTCTCTCTATTCTTTTTGCCCCTCTATCCCTCTTTTAATTGTTTTTTTTTTTTTTTTTTTTTTTTTTTTTGCTTCGGCTTTACGCCTTGTCATCGAATTGGGGCAAGAAACGTGCAGGAACTCGGCCATGGCCTTTTGAAGAAAGCATCCGGGCATTCACCTGGAGTGATTTGGGGAAACCATGGAAAACCCAGATCTGGTTGCCCGGACGGGGATTCAAACCCGCGTCCTCCCGAATACGAGTCCAGAACGTTAACCATTCACGCACCACGCCAGGAACTTTTTTTTTAATTTTTAGCAGCTCTCAAATTCAAAGTGGATATAAGCATCCTCTTATATGGAAGATATTGTCATATTATAATCCCGTTGTTTAATGAAGTAGTATTAAACCAAAAATGGCGAGCAAAATTGATCGGTTTGCTAGTAACCAAATAGGTAACATTTCAGTCTTTTAGTAGAAAAAATTAAAAAGAATCCTACTTCACATTCTACTTGAGCAAAGACCTCAAACCGGATGCTAAACTACAGAAATTTGCAGTCTCAAAAAATGTAGTAAAATAAGAAATATCAACGTAGTTATGATGTAATTCTCTATAATGTTTTCTCATTTTTTTTTCAAGTCTGTCTTTCACTAAAGATTAAGAGTTGGTTGCAATGAAATTATCACGCTGAGCAATAACACAGCTAATTGTTACAAAATTTTATAAATCTGCGGTACTACTCTTCGCAGCTAGAGTGTAATTCTAAAATATCGTAGTAGACGGAAATGTAGTGTTTGAAAAGCGTTTAATACTGGTTTCCTTGTTTCTTGCCACACTGACATTCCCGCACTGAATTTCAATTTTATACCTCAGTTATAATCCTACAATGTTCTGATCGAATACCTATAAGATTTTGCAATATTTAAACTTTCAAAAGAAATTGTTGCTTGTCATTCTGAGACAGACATAATAATGTAAATTCTTTGGGTTGAAATTAAATATACAGTAGCTACAGTTTGAATTTTGGAAAAACCGCGCCGCAAGAGAATCAATTCTTATCACCGATCAAGAAAAACAAAGTTACATTCATAGCGTTTGTTGATTTAGAAAAAAAGCTTTTGATAATGTAAGGCGGGACAAGATGTTCAAAATTTAAAAAAAGTCAGGTCTTACATATCGAGACAGAAAAATATTTTATAATCGATATAACAATCAAGTGGCTATAATATAAAGTAATTGTTTTAAAAAAATAAAAACCGCCTTCAAATAAAGGGCACTAAAATTTTTAAAATAACTTTATACCTTGTTTAGAAGAAATGGACAAAATTTTACATTACTGCTATTTAAACATTTACATTAATTAGTTGTTTTTGGAGTCGGTGCCAGCTGTCAGATCGCGCAGATCGAATTACTGAATTCTATTTGGTGTTCGAGGCGAACCGATAGTACGAACAAAAATTCCAATTATTTTACAGCATGTCGTGAGGAAGATAGTTTTATTCCAGGAGACAGCTTAGGGCAGGGATGGCGAACCAGTGGCACGCGTGCCAATGATGGCACGCGGCAAAATAATTTGGGCACGGCATTAATTAAGTAGGAACCTAATCGATATAAATAATTTATAGTTTTATCCACATAATTTGCGATCATAGTAACAAAAATCATGAGATAACGAAACTTTCGGTCCCGAAACAACTACAAGTTGCCAAATGTGGTAGATTTCCAACGAATTTATGAGCGAACGGACTGTGAGCAACATGGAGGAAGGAAATATATGGAGACGACGCAAGAGACCTTCACCATGCATTGAAGTGAAGCAGGGCGGAGGAGGAGTGGGGGGGGGGGGGGCATGGCCGGAGTGGAGGGGGCATGGCCGCTTCCATACAGACACGGGGAATATGTACAAAAACCTCATGGGGACTCTAGGATTAAGGTGACGCTAATATCTGGTGATGGATTATTATGTAACTCGATATGACAAATACAAAATGAAGAATAAAATTTTTTGATATTCTGATTAGTTTTCGAGATATTCTGTCCCAAATGTGAAATGGTTTTGGTTGAAATTCAGAAGAAAAAATTGGTTAAAGTCAAATTTGATGATGGATTCTTATTTAAAAAGACGAGACAAATGAAAAATAAAGAATAAAAATTTTCGATATCTCACCTAGTTCTAGAGATATACTGTATCAAAAGTGAGGTTTCTTGAGTTGAAATGGAGAAGAAATATTTCGAAAAAGTCAAATTTAATGATCGATTCTTATGTAACACGACGATACAAATCGAAAATAAAGAATAAAATGTTTCGATATTTTGCTTAGTTTTCGGGATATACTGGGAAAATCGCAATGTTTGGAAGCGCAATACCGCTGCTGCCGCCATGCGGGAGAGTTTAGAGCCTGCTTCACCGATTTAACGTCACTTCTCATCCATATATTTCCTTCCTCCATGGTGAGCAAGTGCAGGTGGCGCGGCGGCGGGAGGGGCGCTAACTTATTCACTTGTTTGTTTTGTTAACGTCGTTGACTGCTTTTACCAGTTAAGCATGGTTCTTGTAGTTTATAAACTAGTTTAGTCAACACAACTGCTTGTTTAAGATTGTTTGACTTATATTTACTATTATTCAAAATGGATAGTTTCGTAAAAAGACAAAAAAAAGTGCAAGATAAGTGGAATATCAACCCTGGTGGACTGAGAAATATGGTATGATTAATAAAGGTGATAAAGCGGTGTGTTTTTTGTGTTCTGGAACAGTGGTATGTAGAACATCATCTGTAAAACGGCACTATGAAACAAATCACAAATCTCGTTGTCAAAAAAAGTAACCAAAGCAAAAAGAATTCATTGCTTGTGCAATTAAAGATAGAAATAAACAATCTACGTGAATGATTAAGTATGTTAGCAAGGATTGTCATACTGGTGCCGCAAGTTTTTCGGCTGCAAATGTTATTGCTCGACATGAGGATGCCTGGTTAACATGTGCCCCATCACTTTTTGAAGACTTTGAAAATAAAGATAAGATAATTCAGCGTATCAAAGATACTCCTTTATCCAGAAACACAATAAAGGATAGAATACTAAAACTAGCAGAAAATGTGAAAGAACAACAAACAAATGATATCAAGTCATCTCCTTTTATATCGCTGTGTCTTGACGAAAGTACTGATGTAACTAAATCTGCTCGTTTAGCTGTTTTTGCTGGATATTGTGTGGTAAATGAGATCAAGAAAGAATTAATTGCGATACCAACAACTACTAAGGGCACAGATATTTGCACGGCTGTTAAAAATGTACTTGCTTAGAAAGAAGTAGATATAAGCGAAATTGATTCGATAACAACTGATGCTGCTCCAAGTATGGTGGGCGAAATAAATAGTTTTATCAATTTATTTCAAACACACATAGGACATCCGATTCTCGAATTCCAGTGCATCATACGTCAACAAGCCTTGTGTGCAAAAGGTGGATTCGCCTCCCTTGATAATATAATGGACGTGGTCACAAAAATAGTGAACCCCATATCGTCACAGGCTTTAAATAAGCGAAATTTCGATGCCTTGTTGAAGTGAACTCTGTGTACAATGGTTTACTGATGTATAACAATGTTCGCTGGTTGAGCCGCGGTAACGTACTTCAAAGTTTTGTTGATTGTTTCGAAGAAATCAGACTGTTTTTACAAAATGAGGGGAAAATGGAACAACAGAGTTGGTGGATGTTATCTGGCTTTCAAAATTAATGTTTTTTACGAACATGTGTCAGCATTTCAATTAATTGAACGTGAAGCTTCAAGGCGCAAACAAAACAATTATCGTTATGCTAGATCTCATTCGTGCTTTTGAGGCTAAACTGCAAGTTTTCAGTAACGATATTATTTCCAATAATTACAAGTATTTCCCAAAGTTGAAAAAAATCACCAGAGATTCGAATGTACACGGAAAAACAGAACAATTAAAACTCACTAAAATCTTTAGTAATTATTTCTTCAATCGAAGAATTTTCATCGAGATTTTCTCAGTTCAAAGAATTGTCGGAAACACTCAAGTTTATTATGTATCCTGATGTAACTACACCTGATAAACTGAACTTGTCTAAATTTGTTTGGTTGGAAATTGAAGAAATGGAAATGCATCTGATTGAGTTCCAGTGTAGTTCGATATGGACTCAAAAATTCATCGAAATGAGGAAGGAGTTGGAATTAAATGAATTAGCAAGACTATCAAGCAATGTGAGTAAAATTGCCAATACCATCATTATGGAAACATAAAATTCAATTCCAGACACATGTAGCTGTCTTAAGAAACTGGCTTTCGCTATCTTAACACTATTTTCATCTACCTATGCCTGTGAGTCATTATTTTCAGAAATGAATAACATTAAAGACTCTCTTCGGAACCGTTTGTCAGATGACCCCACTTCAGCTTGCATTCTGCTAAAAGTAACGAACTATGAACCTAATATAAACTATTTGGCATCTAATTTGCAACAACTGAAATTGCACTAGTTTCATCTACGTAAATAAACACAAAACTGTTGACGTTATACTTGCTTAATACAAAAAATGTAAATTTCTGGCTGCAAATATAATGTTTTAAGATGATAGTACTTAGTTTTGTTTATTTTCCCATTAATCACTACGGCATGATTGTTTACTGGCACGCCATAGCTTCAGTCAACATTTTCTTAGAAAAAATGGCACGTGGATCAATAAAGGTTCGCCATCCCTGGCTTAGGGAAACAAATTAACGGTATGTTATCTGTGGCTCGGCCTAGTTGGTCATCCAGGCATATCTCTAGTGCTATAGTATCAGTTGGTAGGCTGCATCATGCAGTAAACAATTTATAGTTAGTATAATATCGGTGTATCATCTATATCTTTCAGTTTTGTTGAAAAATGTTTCTAGAATTACTAGTAGCTAAGTAGTAACATGATTTTTTTATGTATTATTGTTATTTATTATTGTTTTTCTTGTTTTAACTGGCACCGACTCCAAAAATAACTAATTAATGTAAAAATTTCAATAACAGTAATGTAAAATCTTGTCCATTTAGATTTACTTTCTTCTAAGCAAGGTATAACGTTATTTTAAAAATTTCAGTGCCATTTTTGAAGGCGGTTTTTATGTTTTTTAAACAATTATTTTATTTTTAAATTTTTAGTGGTATTGTAGTTAATTTGTATTTAAATATGCCGCAGCAGTTCACATTTTGCGAACTTACTGATAGCTCAGTGGTTAAAGCGAATGCTTTTTTTTAATATAAATCTGTGAATTGGATGCTGCTCGATAGTCGAAATATGTAATATCTGGACATTAATACATACCACATACACAAATCTTTCTCTGGAATATATCTGTTCATCACACAGAAAATATAGATATTTAATTGGTTTTCACAACGTAATAGCTTGGGGTCCAAGTTTAAATCTGAAGTACATGTTGAGACATTAGGACACATACATTTTATAAATATTCTGCAATGACTTAAAAATAGCTTAATTGATTTTGACGGTACTTAAAACTGTGGATTTTGTAAAGGACATTGGAAATTATAAACGATGGGGGTAAAGGAGAAAAGGGATTGGGCTTTTGTATACCAAATGTAGACTGTGCTTTCTGATTGATGTAAAGTATACATTTGTAAATTTCTATTGATATCATATAAAATTTTTAGGTGTGTATAAAAAAATTATTAAGGGGTGTGGAGGTGAAAAGTAGATTGGTTTTTGCTAAAGGTAATGTGGACAGCATTTTTCTCTTTGTTTTAAAGTATACATGTGCAAAGTTCCATCGGAACCAGATAAAAACTGTAGCTTTGTGTAAATAACATTTACAAACATTAAATGGGGTAAGGGGGTGAGCGGTTGGGTTTTGTAAACAGAATGTTTCCCTTTGATCTCAAGAATAAATTTGCAGTGTTCCATCGAAATCTGATAAAAAAAACAGTAGGTATCTATAAAGAACATTGGAAATTAAGAGGGATGGCTGTAGAAGGGAAGAGGGGTTGGGCTTCTGCAACCTAATTTAAACACAATTGTTATGTATTTTTTTTAAGTATATGTGTGCAAATTTTCTTCAGAATCAGATAGAAACTGTGCTTTGTGTAGATTAAAGGTGTGGAAAGGGGAAGAGAGGTTTGGCTTCTCTAAACAAAATGCAGACTTATTTTTCTGTTTGTTTTGAAGTATACATGTGCATACTTCCTTCAAACGGTAGCTTTATATGATGAAAATTGACAGTAATTAAAGGGGTAGAGAGGGGAATAAGGTTTGTGTTTTTGTCAAAGTAATGTGAGTAGTATGTTTCTTTTTCTATTTCCTTTAA
>JARYHS010006964.1:4831776-4894776 GCA_031002005.1 Vandiemenella viatica
AAGAAACAGGAAATAAACTAAACCGAGATAGAACTACGACATTTTGCACTTTTAGTGAACCGATTTTCGTGATGGTATACTCATAGCATTATACGTTTTTTTTTCCTATTATGGTGTATTATTTTATATGTCATACTATTTTATGAACGCAAATGAAAACATCTCTTTGCGAACTTGACAACAGTACCTACCTTTTTTAAAAAAATATTAAGGTTAAGTACAGATTTATATTTCCTGCTTCCAAACTATTATTTGTCAAGTGCGTCGGTTTTATGGATTTTAAACTAACCACAAACTTGCATATGTAAGAAGGTTTTTGCTTTTATTTCTGAAAAGTAGTGTTTGCCATTTACGTAAAAAGCAAAGAGTAAACGTGGCACGGCTATCTACGAAGTAGGATGTTTCCGAATTGATATTAATGGCAATTTCTAAAAGAACTATGCGTTTTTGCGGGACAAAATCTATCCTATGTCACTTCGCACGCAATTAACTGACTTCATGCCAAATTTCATTTAAATATGTTGATTTATTAAGGAGTTATTGATTCCAGAAGTACATCAAAACACACATTTGAACTTTCTTGTTTTCTCATTTATAGATATATAGATGTCAAGTATTCCTTAAAATTTCTGACACTACATTGCTCGTTCACATTAAAACACACATAAGCCACTATTATATGTTCATAAGATTGTGTCTTTATGGTGAGGTGTAAATTACCCCTTAAAAAATTCTAATATGGCACTGAACAATGAAACATTTTTTACAGATTTTCTGAAGTAAAGTCTCTTCTCTTTTCCGAGAAAATTCCCTTGAATGTAGAAAAACTTTGCTCCACGTCATATATAGTAAGAGGTGCGAACTTCACATCAGCGATTTCCTTAGTTTTCCCAGCCAGTATTTTCTCCCTCCATTAGTGCAGAGAGAACACGGCCTATTGGTTCCATCCTCTTGAAGTCTGGACAGCGTGCTAGAACAGCCTCCAGGCTTCTAGGTTACAGACAGTCCTACTGGTCCAGAAGCCCATCCTGGAAAATTTGAAGCGCTTCCGCATCTGAAGAGTGGCTTCTTCCAACCTTCTTGATTGAAAATTCTAGGTTGTAAAAATTAGACTTTATATAGGCCAACTCCTCTGCGGCTGGTAAGTATTCTTTGCATTTACTGTAGCTACATTTTCACTTTCATCTAGTGCATCGACGACTTGTATAATGCTGTCAAGGTTTTCTGCACAATGTATTGAGGCTGAGAGGCAGGACCCCCATCGTGTCACTACTGTACTTGGGGCAGGGGTATTGATGAATTCGCCGCTTTAGGTCATAACGTGGAAATTAGGTTCTTTTAGGTCGATTAAATTAAGGAGTATATTTGCTTATAAAAAATACTGAAAAATTAAAATTTTGGGGAATATTGGGGTGGGAACAGAATAGGTTCGAACCTAATAATCCGGTGCTTTGTTATTAACAAGGAATTACGATAGAATCGAGCAATGCAGTCAGCTGCGCCATAAGGCGCCTCCGAGAGTTTGTCCTTATTTATTTGACGCAGCGATATTACTGTAAACAGATCCCCATGTAACGCCTCGCTTGTTGCGTAGAGTGCAGCGAATGTTGCGACTGGTGGATCACTAGGACAACCAGTTTTTATATCATCGACGGTAAATATTTTTTAGAGGTCCCGCATTGTTTGAAATAATTCCACAGGTATTGTCGTTCCAAAGCGCTTCCCCAATCTATTCGCCGGGAACTAATGAAATACCGTGCGTAGTAGGGGTGTGATCAGGGTTGCCAACCGTCCGGTTTTAACGCGGTTTCTCCTTGTCCGGTTATTCAGAAATTTAAAAATAATGGAAGTAAGCAAGGTCGTCTCGCTCCTTATTCCCCTCCGCTGAACGTAATTCAACTGTTTCACATTGTGTTCAGAAGTAGACAACAGTTGGTCGCATGTCTGATTGTCGTGAAGCGATAGGTTACCTAATCGGCACGTTACATATACATAATGACTGATTTGCCCAAGAAAGTTGTTTCAGAGAGGATTGGCTCTCAAAGGTCGAATTTAAAAAGTGGTTACATAAAGAAAAAAGCTTCCGCCGCAAATTTTCAAGTGTGAAAAAAGAATTTTACTTTAAAATTTGACGGTATAAAAGCAATGAAACGTCATGCAAGTATAGAAAAACATGTGAGGAAAACAAAATCTACATCTAAAGCAGCAATTTTAATCATTTTTTAAGTGGCTGTGCTAGACAGACACTTTTTTCTGCAGATGTTTTGTTGATATAATAATAGTATTTTTATTGCATTATTAATTTTATTAAATATTTGTGGTTGTTATTGCAAAACAAGTTTTATATTTTACAATTCGCTAGTTGTTATAACAACAATTAATTTGTAAAATTAAAAACCGAATTGCTCTGTAAAGTTTACTTTTTCTAACATACATAACACCTCCCCCCCCAATTTCACTCCTGGTGGGCTCTTGTCCGGCCGTGAAGACCTGAAATGTTGGCAACCCTCGGTGTGATCAACACTTTGACCTCTCGAAGGACGCGGGTTCGAATCTCCGTGCGGGCATCCAGATTTGAGTTTTCCACGGTTTCACCAAATCACTCCATGGCGAATGCTGGGATGCCTTCCTTTAAAAGACCATAGCTGAATTCCTTCCCGTTCCTTGTCCCCACTCCATTCCCGCCGCTAGTGACAACGGCGTCAACGACATAAACAAAAACAAGTAATTTATTCTGCGGGATATAAAAAGTGACACTTCGTGACGTAGTACGATGAGTATTATTTTCGATCAAGATCTTTTTATATATATATATAAACTGACTGTTAATACACTCACACTATTTTTCATACTTGTTCGTATGTGAAGTAGTTCGTCGTCTCCACATGCATCCAAATCTGTACATGTTTTAAATCACTCTGTTCAACAGAAAGCTGATTTTCCGCATATATTAATTAGTACCTACAAAAACTAACAAATTGAGCCAATCCGCTGGTTAGCCGTTACAGAGAATTAAATTAAATTAAATTAAACAGGGAAATTCAGTAACATCTCTGGAGTGCTCACAGAGGCTACAGCGGTGTGCTCTGTTGGCGGCTAGCGGAACTACCAACAGAATTGTCGAGAATTATTCAGTTTTTACTAGTCATCTCAGTTTGAAACAAGGACCGTAGGTATGTTAATAGAAATCTCTACACCTTTAACGAAATTAGTGAAAGCGCCTGGATCATGGCAAACATCAGCACAGCTACGAGCTCATTACTAAGGGGCCATCCATAAATTACGTCACACCTTCAGGGAGGATGGAGGGGGTCAACAAGAGTGTGACTAGGGGGGGGGGTCATAAACTTGTGTGACATCACATGCATAATTTGTATCACTTTTGGCTTGTGGCGGAAGATGAAGATGATGTTGACTCATCGAATGTTCCTAACACTATCGAAATCAAGAATGAAGTTACTATTATGCCAAAAATAAACACTATCAAGAAATGGTTTGAAAATCCATGGAGACATGATGACTCAATTTTGTATCATTAATTTGATTTTTTGTGATTTTTTTATGTTTTTTTAAATGTTTGATTTATTGTTGTCATATGATTTTTTTAACTAAAAATACATAAATCATTTTGGAAGTGCTGTTTTAATTTATAAATTTAAAATTGCAAAATATGTAACGTCACACCAGGGGGGGGGTGTCCCACAAATGTGACATGGAGGAAGGAGGGATCCAAAAATCATGAATTTCGTGTGACGTACTTGTGGATGGCCCCTAAGCACGGGGACAGTTGTAAATTCAAAAGAAGTTGGGAATTAATTCAATCTGTAAATACGCCGTTATGTTTTTTAATGCTGATAGGTCGCCTTGGGCCAACCAGTTATCCAAGACTAATCAAACGCGCCTCACCTGTTTAACCGTCTCTCGCTCTCCTTACGGGATTTCTTATTATTATTTTGTAACAGCGGTATGTTTATAACTGAAGCGGAAAATTGAAATTCCATGGCCGATTTCCTTTCCGTTCCGTGTTCCCGATCCCTTCCCGACTGTAATGATCTCGACGTCGACGAGGACGTTAATCTCTAACCAACATAATAAAAAATAAGAATGTAATTAATATACGCTGGTGCAAAATTTAGCTTAATCCAGCCAGTTATTAGCCACAGCAGTGTCGTGATTTTTCCTGTTCCATGGCGTCATTGTGTGCTGTTTATAAGAGCTTATTAAATGTTCACACATAAACTTATTTGAGTAGTCTTTAAATCCAAGATGGCTTACTGATACACCGGTACTAGCAGTATAATCACCAGGCTTTCTAAAATAAATCATCTAGCACTATTACAATGTTTATAAAAATGGGCCTAATTCCTGGACACGGGACCAGACACAAAATTCTAGTGACATTCCCGGATTTCCAGGCCATCTGTCAACCCTAGCCTAGTGTGGTATTAGTTTATTGACTACAGTTCATTTTCGTCTCTGTGTGCCGTGCAGTAGTTGTTTGTCTAGTCGCTGTGGTTCTATTCGTCTAGTCTGTGCGCAGTCTCCCTATTGGTTGGTGGAGCAGCACGTGATCTTAATTGCAGTGACGCCTCGCACCGAATTCATATATTCGGGAGTCCAACTTCCCCGTATCTTGCGGGAGGAGCTGCTTTCTACTGAGCGCCTGCAAATTATTCGTTAACTCAGAAGCTCCGAACAAACTAAAAAATGAAAGAAATTTCTGCTCAGTCACTACGGCTATCAGAATATTTTTACTGTCGACTAGTGGCAGCCCTGTTATTCCAATGAACAGCTCTCTTATAAAGATTTTTCACTAGTATTTTTTAACATAGAAAATGACTGCATTATATTTGAGTGATAGTGGAAAACGGATATCTAGAAATACAAATTAGTAACAATGGTATTCAGAGCCAGACCGTTATGATCCTGCCGTCTTCTGTTTGTGGTGGTTGCGTCCCGTCTGATCACCTCGCCTCCAGGCAGTTCTTTTTTTTTTTTTAATCTCTCAATAGTAATGGATTCCTTACTAAAATACTGAACCTAGCTGCATATTTTTTCCTTGTCAGTTCCTTTAGACGACCTACGTTTATTTTAAAGAATGACTGCCTTATTTTCCCTGCAGCTTTTGTTAAAATCATACACAAATTCAATTATTTACTATCATTCATTTTCAATATTCTACGCGGCTATTTTTCTGAGCTGTACATTCGTGTGAACTTGTCTCCTGTTTCAATATGCCGCGCATACCGCGTATGCACCTGCAGTTTAACGTGGTAACGGTCCTGCCGTGCTTACAACCCACGTCCTCAGTTGTCTGCTTCATATATTCTAATCTTATTCTAATCTCTTTCTTCCTCTACAGTTCTTACCTTCGACTTTTCCCTCTACTAAGAATATAACCAATCCTGCATGTCTCAGAATATGGCCTACCAGCCTGTCATTCCAGGCTGTCTGCCCCGCTGTCCCGCCTCCGCCAAACAAACCAAAATTTAATATAGCTACTTATGGGTGTCAAACAGACGATACGGCTGTCGAGTCGACGCATGGACCATTGCTGATCACGCGAGGATTCATTAGCAGCAGACAAGACACGACATTGCGCTTATTTCCAACTACGTCACAGTTCAAAAAAATCACTAGCTGCAACGCTGAGAATCTTGCTACTGAAGAGCTATGGGTGGGATAATTTCAACACTCCCATGCCAACACTCTCAACTGTACGGAATTTCGTACAACTATTGGGTACGTTAATTGTCTGCCTGCAAGTAACGCATTTGTCGAGTTTTTTCTCTATTAAATAAAAGTTACATGTCGCAGTATTGAAAGCCATTTTGATTACCAGTACTAACATCAACTAATCATGTAATCATTGGTACTTGAGAAATAGACACGATATATTGAAACTAATTTGTTCCGCCAATAAAACAAATCAACTGCCTAGTTAGACACCAGATGCCAGACACTAAGGCTTAGTAACGCAGATAATATTTCATGCATTCTACTTAAAACCAGTGTTATTCGTTTTTTAATAAAAACTAGTAAAACAATTATTTTTTTTTTACAAAATTCGTAAGCGTTACAGCTTTGACGAAAAAAATTCCTCGAGCGTCCCGCTTTGACGAAAAATATAAATTATCACTTATGGCATCACTGAAGAGAAAAGGGAAAGATTAATTAATAACAGTTTACAATCACAAGTATGGTTTTGCTCGCTGATTGCTAAAACTGGTTAAGCGAACAATTTGCCAGCATTAGAAAACAAGAACTGAGCCGTCCGTTATAAATTCTGTGAGGCAGTCAGTGTTACCAACTGTCGCACACACGAGAGCCAGCAGGCGTCCTCTAATGATCTTGACTCTCGTTACAAATCATTCACACTAACCAAAGCGTTTCCTGCACTAATTCTGCTCGAGATATATAACTCATCATCCCTAGTTCACGAATAATGGTAAAAAAACAAAAAAGTGCAGAATACCCTCTCGTGGAATCGAACTGGCGACATTGCATGCGACGGCTAACAGGACTGCGCCAATTACAGTTCTATATCAGAATATTTGTTCTTGTTTGTTTATTTATTATTATTATACTATTTTTGGGTGTAGGAAATAGTTTTCATTGCTATGAATAATTTGTCAGCGTTCATTTCTTTGCAACGAGAGGGAATCAGATTCATATATAGCACTTCCGATACATGTCTCTTAAATAACACATACGTTGATTCGAGTCATTTCACCCCGAAATATAATATCAAGGATGGTGCTTCATACTCGTAGATATAATTCAGACATTGGGCATAATTACAATTAAATAAATATATAGTGGAACACTAGGTTTCATTGAACATTTTCAATAAAAGTTTCTTAAGATTATTCAGTAGTCGCGATAGATCGTTTTAAACCCCTAACAGGGTTGAAATTAAAATATTGTGCTACCTGATAGTGCGGATTTCATTTTCTATCAAATCGCTATAGTCTACAAAGCCGTGTTACTACTTCGACATCCGTAAAAAGTTTCGTTCTTCATCTTTAAAATACGTTGGTAGTTGTCGAAAGATCTTACGAATCTGAAAATTCTCGAAAGCTTTTTCGAACAAAATTAGCATGCTTCATTGGATAGAGATTTTCTTTAACTGGATAATACGAGGGTTGGAACTTAAACAGTAGGAACACTGCTGTGGAGACAGTATGCAATGGAATCTACTATAGTCGCTGGTAGCACACGTTGTTCACATACCTACCTTACCTTCGAGCAAATGGACTCGCCCATCCCATGTCCCCGGCGTGCGCACAATCGGGGGAAACGCAGTCACTTGTGAGCGAGCGGTCTAACGTAACGGTGTCACTATGTTTTCGAAACAGGAACAACGGAGTTGGATCAAGATTGAATGTGCCAGAGGTCGTACAGCACGACAGCGTCAAGGTCTTCAAGAGGCGTGCGAGGAATCGGCATAGCCGTACAGAACAGTGGCGCGCTGGGTAAAAGCCTTCAACGAAGGTCGGCAAACTGCGGCAGACCTGCATCGGGCAGGTCGTCCTAGCGTGTCTGAAGAAGAACTGCAAACTGTTGCCACGTTAGTGGACAGTGATCGACGCCATACGATTCATGAGCTCACCTACGAAAACCGGATTAGCGCGTACGATTGTGCTTCGCATCCTGAAGGAACGCCTGGGCATGCGAAAAATTGCATCACTATTGGTTCAGCACGAATTGACGGAAATGCAGAAATGGATGCGTTACGACGCTGCTCAGACGCACTTGGAGCGCGAAGGAGAGGCTTTCTTACGCCGTATCGTAACATTGGATGAGACATGGGCCACATCATAAGAGCCAAAACTGAAGCGCCAATCCAACGAATGACGTCATTACGGGTCGCCGCGAAAGTCGAAAGTGCGTCAGAGCCCCAGTATTGTGAAAGTTATGGTGATTCTCGTGTACGGCTGTGATGGTGTTATCCTAACGCATTACATTCCTCTACGGCAGACCGTCAGTGCACAGTATTACTGTTCGTTTTTTGAGCATCACCTGCGACCAGCTTTGCGAAAGAAGTGGCAACACTTTCTGCGCAACCCACCAATTAGTTTGCACGACAATGCGCGGGCGCATACAGCGCAAGCTGTGGCTGCTCTGTTCGGCCGATGGGACTGGGAAGTACTGTACCATCCACCATACTCCCCGGACTTAAGTCCTTGTGACTTTGATTTGATTCCGAAGATGAAGGAAACACTTCGTGGCATTCGCTTCAGATAGGCAGTACACCACTCCATTCGCACCATCAACAGAACAGTCTCTGCTAACGGTATACTACACCTTCCACATCGCTGGCAACGGGTTCTACACAACGCTGGTGACTACTTTGAAACAGAACTAAATGTAGGCCTAATTAGGATGAAGGTACATAAACAAGATTCAAGTAGCCTAACACTGTATTTTATGAAAGAAAAAAAACCGTAGTTAACAAAAGTTAATAATATATTTAACTTAGAAATAAATTTAAATGAATGAATCACTTAAGTAACGTTCTGAGGGTGTACATTAAAGTTAAATATTTCTGAAATATGAAAAAAATACAAGAAGAAACTAAAAAAAAGCAGTAAGTCCAGTTAAATTGTTGCTATGACAGATGAGAGTTAAAGGTTAATTTTGATTAAACTTCAGATTTTTTTAGCTAATTACAGGAAAAATTTAATTTTTGGTTTTAAAATAACTAAATATAGGCCTAGTACGCGTGAAATAAGGTAGAGGTACATTAACAACATTCAAATATGTAGCCCACCACTATAGATTAGGAAAGAAAAAAAAAACAGTAGTTAACAAAGTTAATAACATATTTAACTTAGAAATAAATTGAAATGTATAAATCACTTAAGTAATGTTCTGATTCAAAACTTCTGAATGTTAACATTTAAATTAAATATTTCTGACATATGAAAAAAAAAATACATGAAGAAACTATAACAAAAGCAGTAAGCTTAGTTAAATTGTTGCTAAAACAAAGCATTACTTGCTTTTCTAATATTATTTTTATTAACAAACTCGTTAACGAGCGGCCTCATGTCCAAACTATTTAGAACTTCTTGATGGCAGTTGAGAATGGCTATATAGTTTAGTCTATCCTGTCCCATTGTTGACCGCAAGTAATTCTTGAGATGTCGAAGACAGCTAAAAGACCTCTCTGCCGTTTCATTGGTTATTGGGACAGTTCTCAGAAGCTTAATGCATTTGGTCACTTCAGGTAGAAGGTCTTTCACACTTTTTTCTTCTACAAGAAACTTCCTCACATCACGCATTGAAGAAAGAGAAATATTTCGTTGTTTTGCAATGTCATTCAGCATAGTAAGGTGGAGGAGAAGTCGGGCTTGGTCGAGGTCACCGACAAATATTTCTTGAATTTTCTGGGTTTTATTTGATCCAGTTGTCATGGCAGAAACACATTCTTCTTCAACTGCGGAAACTAAATTTAGTCCAGATTGTTGAAACCGTTCCCTTACACACATGAGTACAGTGTCACACACTTCATTATACACTCGCTTGAAATACTCTTCAGGAGTAGAGAATGTGTGTGCTTCAGAACATCCAAGGTTATCTAATTTCTTTGGTAAACGATGATGTCTTGGCAAAATAGGTTCATCAACCAAGCTGGGTTTCTCCTCATTGCATGTTTTCCAAAACTGGTTGAACTTACCACGCTTTTCTTCAAGAATATTAGTTAAAAGTCCAAGCTTATCTTTGACTTCGGCAGCTCCGATGTGCTCACTTTGTATTTGTGAGTTTATTTCCTCCACAGGACTCATAATGAGACTGTAAAGGGACAAAAACCAAAATGTCTTAAAGTGAGTCATTTGCTCTAGGTATCCTGAGCATTTAGCTGCAGCATCTGAGGTATCATTTTGTGACAATAAATCAAAAGACTCAATAAGGCTTGAATATTTCTGTAAAATCTGGTTAAGGCTTGATTCCCGTATTGTCCACCTTGTGGGGCAAAGTGGGCGAAGTCCAATACGGCGAGTGGGGCTAGTTTTGTCATTGCCTAATACAGTTTTGAAAATATATATCCTCTTTGGAGATTCTCTAATAGTATTTATTAGATCTTTTGCCAGATTCATTATATCCCTCATACAGGAAAGTTGGCGTAAACTGTCTTCCACAGCCAAACTCAAACTGTGGGCTGTGCAGTGTACGTAAAGTGCTTGGGGTTGAATTTCTTTGATAACAGTTTGCAGCCCCTTAAAACTTCCCTTCATCTGGAATGTACCGTCATAGCATTGACCTCTACTATTTTCTAGAGACAAACCAAACCGAGCTAGAATGTCTTTCACCATGTCGAACAGAGTTTTTTCCTCAGTATTTGGAGCTGTATAAAAACCTAGGAAGTCCTCGCAAATCTCAAAATTTTCATTAACTGTACGGATGCAAAAAGTAACTTGTTCTTGGACGGATATATCACTTGTCCCATCGACCATTATTCCATAGTAGTTACAACTTTTTATCTCTTGAATCACAGAGCGTAAGACAGACTGACCTAGAATGCCTATGATCTCATTTTGTATGTTACGAGACGTCCATTTATAACCTGACCGTCCTAACCAATGTGCTAGGTCTGGCCTAACCTCTTTACGAAAATTTAATAATTGCCAGAAATTGGAATTTATATCCTCATGACCTCTAATAGCAATACCTTGAAGGCAAAGAAATTTTACAGTTGTAAAAATACACATCATGGCAGAGCGGGCACGTTTCATGTCTTTATCAAGTTGGTCATCTAATAAACCTACTACATTTTGTTTAGAAGAAAATTTCATCACGCTTTCTTTCTTGAGAGTGTGAATTTTCGTGAGCTTTAAACCTTTCCCTGGCGTTTTTCCAATCGGAAAACCCTACTGCTGTAAAAGCGTCTTCTTTTTTTGAACTGAATGTCAGAAGACATTTAGCTTCAGCTTCTTTGCAAATTTTACAAAATACTTTATCGATTTGTGAACTCTATCCAAGAATGAGATAAAAGCCAAGACTTTTGAAATGTTTTTGTTTTTTTATCTCTCTTGTTTCCAACTGATGAAACCACCGGTGATTAATAAGATCGAGAAGTGGATGCAGACGTCGATGGCACGGAAGTTGATGAAGGGTCTGATTTTTCACTTCCCTTATTGTATTGGTTAACTTCCAAGCGCGTTTTTTTTTAGTAAATACCTCTCCATTGGCAATAATAAGTTCTTTCCAACACTCGGTTGAACAAATAGACCACAAAACCTATTGTCAATATTAGGATTTAAATTGAAACAAGTAAAATCACTTTACTGAAACTGAACACTGTCAGAAGCTGACACCCACAACAATATACTGCCGCTACATGCCTACAGCACTGCGAGCGTGGGAGGGGGTTGGCGCGGGCGATGTCGCTGGGGGAGGAGGGGTGGCAGAACGGTGTCCTTGAGACGGGTCAATGCACTGAGCAGCCGCAACTAATGTCCAATGTCCTACACAGTGTCGCCACCCCGCCAAGCTTCCCCGCGTAAACAAACAGCAAGGGTAACTGGCCACCTGTTTATTAGCCACATTGCTGCCTACTCTTGGAATGTGTAGAGTTATAGAATTAAAATTTTCAGTAAGAAAAATATTGGTGGGACACAGCCCCACCACTCTCATTATTGGTGAGGCCCCGGGCCCCACCATCTCTTATGAAGTCGGCGCCCATGTGTAACGCTTTTGTATCGGTTGTGAATAAATAGTTGCCACTATTTAAGTTCCAACCCTCATATATATGTTTAGAAAATATTTCATGGACTGTTACTGGCAGTAAAATACGTTCCAACAATTGAAATTTTATGAGAAAACTTTTATGACCAAAATTAATATATAACATTAATGTAACAATAATTGTTTCAATGTGTGATGATGCTATTTTATAGTTTGACAAAGTATTGCTCGCCTGTGTAGGAGCTAGTAGTTTGCTACTTGGCTGCTAAGGTAGCGCTAAACGCATTGTCAAGGAAGTGCTGCTGTCTACAAGAGCTGTGACGAACTAAATACTCTTACCCAAGCAACACACCCTGCACGCGGTGGAATGACAAAACACTACACCGACTGCGGCCTGCTCACAGCATACGACATAAACTCATATTAATGTAGCTATCACAAACTTTTTGCTAACATTTTGATTTTTTTTCAAAAGTGGGCCTATTAATTGTGCCTTTAATGAACGATACATACCACTTTTCGTAAAATAAAAAAAATAAAAATTATGTGCTCAGTTAGAGAATCACTCATTTAACTGTTTTTTTGAAAACCAATAAACTCCAGACTGTCCGCTATGGTTTAGCTGTAAACTTCAGCACGCATATTTCAAATGAATTTTCGAATCCACAGTTTCGCAAGTAAATGACCGATTGTTATTATTATTTTTTTTTAAATCGGAACATTTGGAATTGCGGCAGGTCACCAGTTCGAATCTTCCAAATATTTTGTTATTTGAAATTGCAAAAAAATAACGGTCATTTGATTCATCTTAAATTTTAGTGATTTTCTGCCCGCATAACAACGCAGGTAGGTGGAATCAGCTGCACTCATACTCACAGCTGTTAACCCTTTGACTGCTCTAGACGTGTTAACGCGCGTGGCTACTACTGCGCCCAGGTGCTCCAGACGTGTATACACGCACCGCCTTGCCGCCCTGTCTGTGCTCCAGACGTGTATACACGCGCCGCCTTGCCGCCCTGTCTGTGCTCCAGACGTGTATACACGCACCGCCTTGCCGCCCTGTCTGTGCTCCAGACGTGTATACACGCGCCGCCTTGCCGCCCTGTCTGTGCTTCAGACGGGTATACACGCGCCGCCTTGCTGCCCTGTCTGTGCTCTGGACGTGAACACGTCGGGCCGCTCGGGTCCCTGTGTGCTCTGCACGAGTTAACGCGCTTGCCTCTTAGCGGCCTGGTCGTGAAGCCATATTTACACCCAGGGTGGTTAGTTGTTTTCCTTATTCGACCCTTGAGCGTTGGCAGCTGCGATATAATTTGTGTTTCTCATTTCCTTTTGGTTTTCGCTGAGAAAATGGCACGCCGTCGTGTTTGTACAGTGGAAGAAATCATCGAGATTCTTACTAGAAGCGACAGTGAATATGATGTCATTGATATGGATCACAGTGATGACCCTTCGACAGGATCTCGAAGTAATAGTCCTAAGCCATGTACATCAGTTAGTGGAAAATTACCATTTATCTCCATATGTGAAAATTCTTCAGAATTTGAAGCTACAGATATTGAGAGCGAAATGTGTGGAAAAAGAGAATGCTTTAATGACACGTTTGACTGCATGCGCTTGACGATTAAGCTGCGGGATACAAGTGTGGATTAGGTTAACATTCCAGCAGTTTGTCATTTTTCCTGATATTTCTAATAGAAGTTCATATGAAATCTATTGCTTATGAGAACTACAGATACGCGAGAATCAGTTCACACTATATTTTCGCTATAAAGTGGTATAAAAAGTTCTTTTTCCACATTTTCGAATACTGCATTTTAAATGCTCACGCTCTTCGCCGAGTAGTAACCGGACGAAAAATGCCAGTTGCAGAGTTTCATCTGTCTCTGGTAAGGGGGCATCCATAAAATACGTGAGGAGTTTTTCCGGATTTCGGGACCCCCTCCCCTCTTGTGAGTTCTGGTTCGCGTGAGACCACCCCCCTCCCGCCCATAGAAATAGCTCTCACAACTATTTGAGACCTTTATTTTTTTAGGTCTCAACCTTACAAAGCTGCACTTTTCGAGGAAATACCCACCTAAAATCTACTGCTACGTCTTTCATAGACCTATTTTTTTAGCTCTACGGTCCAACGGGACCCCCCTCTCTCTCTTGCTAATATTTCGCCGAACCCCCCCCCCCATTTCACCTCACGTAATTTATGGACGCCCCCTTAGAGAATTTGTTGAAGCATATACCAAGAACGAACCTAGCAATGGAAGACGCTCCGATGAGGAATATCGTCAAGGATTTACTGGGAGACATTTTTCAAATGTTATTCATATTGAAAATTAAAAAAGAGCACTCCAATGCGTAAATGCGCTGTATGTTCTAAACAGAAAGTGCATCGAGAAACCAATGCAGAACATGTAATGCACCACTGTGTGTTGTACCATTTTTCAAAGCTTATCACACAAAAAGAATTATTAACCATGGGTAACTGCAGAGTAATAATTATATTACATTTATACGCCTCTAAAACTAAATAAAATATAAAAACATATTTTTAACTTGCCAGTGGCGGTCCATAGCCCGGGTCAAAAAGGTTGGAAAATATGTACAGATTTTTTGAAAAGTATTAGGAAAGGTATTCTCTCCAGATAAATTACTACGCTCACAAACAAAAAATATTTCAGTTGCTGTAATATCTATTTAGTATATGAAGAACCTGCATGTTTGCTTTTGCAGAAATTCACTTTTAGTGGAGGTTTAAACTGAAAAACTTTAGTTGTTATATTAACAGCATTTATTTTGTTTCTGGGGTTTCAAATCGCAGAGCGACAGCAGACGAACGTCACACACAACGCTCCATATTATATTCAGCATACAGCGGTCTGGTGCGTGTGCCCACCTCAGCAGATCAGGTATCGGTCGAACGCGGCATTCCAGCGCAGGTAAATAGCTGAGGCGTAAACAAAGCAGCACTCAGCGAGAGCTCGGCCAGGCGAACCGTAGCAGTTAAAGGGTTAAAAAGTAATTCTAGTCTATTATGTACAAAATAGCAAGGTATGATGATTTTCTACACTACACCAACAAAAATTAGAGAACAAAAGTCATCCAACTGACAGCTATTACTAAATATTTATAGACAGGCGCCAAAGTTTACAATTCCTACTGCCCACTTCAAGAACGATAGTTAGAATGCAACTTACTTATGAAATGATATTCCAGGTTCTTTCCTCTCTTGCCTATTTGTGCAACCGTATGCAACACAAGATGGCATTATAAAACACTTATACACATTACAAAATTAAATAATCACAGAATCAAACACAATGTGAACTTTGCATTTGTTTGGGTTCGCAATATCGCCGCTGCCGCCACGAAGCATACGCGAGAGTTTAGAGCCTGCTTCACAGATTTAACGTCAGTTCTCCTCCATATATTTCCTTCCTTGATGGTAAAGAGTGAATTAAATGCGTTTTCGTTTCTTCTTAATATCTTTATTTCCGTTGCGAAACTGACGCAGTTTCAAACTGCCGTAGTTCCGCTGTCTGCCGCCAGAGGCGTTGGTTAAAGACCGCCATTGTGTGCTTTGTTGAAGTAGAGAAAAGAAAGTGAGGCAGAGAAGAATACTTGTTTTTAACATTATTCTGGTTGAGCTGCAACTTACGTGGCGTAATGGCATCCAGCAATATTATTTTTTAAATTTTACGTAGGTAAATGAAGTAATTATTGTGACAAGATCTGAAGCAGTTTCAATACAAAATTGTCAAATGATGGAATAAGACAACGACTAAGAAAAAATACACAAGACTGTAATGTGTTTCAAAACTTCGCTGCTCCATATTGTGCCATTTACTGCCTGGTTGTTAATGACTAAAAGCTCCGGGCCCACAGAACGCGACAAGCGACAGCAACACGCGATATTGCGTCACGGCGCGACGGTGCTATTGTTGTAATTCACAGTTTTGAATTAGGAAGGTCACACACAAAGCGATCCGTCGCTGGGCCTCAGTGTTTGTCGTGGCGACGAGCGACAAAGTTGTACAGAATTACAAAATTGTCGCGCGATACAGCGACATGGCCGATGAAGAAAAATTTTCAAGCTAAAAAAAAAAATATATATATATTTTTCGCTTTCAGAATTGAATTTTTTTCTTGTTAGATTCTCACTTTCTATTTGGTTGTTTACACTGTAATTATTTAAAATATTTAATACTGGTATTTGTCATCAGCACATGCAAGGAACATTTTGTCAAAACTGTTAGCACTGCCCAATGATATACCAAAGCTCAGGGCCGGAGCTAGGAACTTCGGGCCCGGGGTAAAATGGGCGACGGGTGACAATGGGCGCATTCTTGACTTCATTGCCTGTGGGCCCCTACAGCCGGTCGGTGATCAGGGCCCCCCATCAGCCGATGGGCCCGGGTACTTTTGACCCTATTACCCCCCCTCCCCCTAGCGCCGGCACTGCCAAAGCTCTAGCAAAATGCCTGCTTTTCAATCACCACAAAATCCGAATTTTTCGTTACAGTTTGTCTCTTAAATAATTTTTTCGCACTACTGAAACTTTTAACAAATGCTCTACAACCCAGAAGTGTTGATTTGCCTCAATACCATATAAAGAAAATAACAAACACTTTGAAAGAACGTCGTACAAGCGTCAAAGTCTCGTAGCTGAGGGAGAGACAATCGTTGAGTATCTTGGAACAGATTTCAGGATGGCGAGGGTCATAGATCCTCCCGCCCAGACTCCTGGCGAGGTTTCGTGAGACTTTAACCAACAGCGATTTCCTGAGGAAAATTTACCCGCGTAGTCACTGCTTAAGGATCACCGTAGCATAATACTCGATATAAGGGTTTATGAATTTTTGATAAAAGCTCATGTAGTTGCTGCCATTACCTGGTTACCTCGGTGAATCTATATAATAATATATTGAAAGAAAAAAATATTTACAATCCTAAACTAAAGGAAACAAAACTAATTGCAATAGTAAAAGAAACCCAGCTTTTCTAACCAGCCAGTTGCTACTGGTATCACATTTACAGTCCTGCACAACATGCACTATACAAACCACATTCAGCATCTTGCGTAGGAGAAAAAATTGATTGCTGTCATAAAAAAGACTTGTGGGCCTTTGTATTGTGGATGCGAGTAGGAAAAGGGTGCTGGAGCAAATATTAAGTTGAAAAAGACATTTTCTAAGGTTTTAACCACAACACTCGCAGACTAGTGTCTATATAAACCAATTGAGTGATATTTTTAAAAAAAGTAAAACTAATTGTAAAATTTTTTTTGTTAACTTTTATTGCTTTTACCCCACACTGATGCCAATCCTTGCTACGCCTATCCTACTGAACCAATTCCTTTATCATAATAGTTACAGATTGTGTTCAGTAGTTTCCACGACACATATAGCTGCCCCCCTTTGCACCCCTAAAACTACAGTACTTATACCCGAAATATGTAAGATCCAATATTTCGAATTCTATAGCTTCATCGCGATTGAATTACATCACCATATTGTAGCAAGGTCTAGAACCAAGTTCTTTACCTTCTCTGTTACATTCCATTGTCATCCCGGTTCAAACAAACAAAACAAAAGTATTTTCAAACCACTCCCTACCACGTGCTCAGATGTGTTTACAATGGAATGCTATGACAAGATTTTTTCTCTTGATGCCTTCAACAAGCATTTCCCACCTCACCATAGTCATAAAGAATCTTTATTGCTTTAGCTGAGCAGTCTAGAAGCTCAATGGTTAGGGAATTTTATTTCAAAATCTCGCTGCTCAGGTCCCAGGTTCAATTAGATGTGTTTGATAACATGAGCTACGCCAGGACACTCCATTGTTCGTATTTCACGTTAAACTGTAGGACCCAGAGGAAAGGAACTGGCCGTTCAGCGTCTGACAAAATGGCTTAGTATACCTCCATAGGGAGGATCCAACCAACCTTCACGCTAAACTGTAGGTCCGTGAGGAAAGGAACTGGCCGTCCTGCATCTGACAAAATGGCTTAGTATACCTCCATAGGGAGGATATAAGCAACCTTTACGTTAAACTGTAGGTCCCAGAGTAACGGAACTGGCCATCCTTCTTCTAACACAATGGCTTAGTATACCACCATAGGGAGGACACAACCAACTTTAACGTTAAACTGTAGAGGAAAGGAAATGGCCGTCCTACCTCTGACACAATGGCTAAGTATGCCTCCATAGGGAGTATCCAACCAACCTTCATGTTAAACAGTAGGGCTCAGGGCGAAGGAACAGGCCGTCCTAACTCTGACACAATGGCTTAGTATGCCTTCATATCAAGGATCCAACCAAACTTCACGTTAAACTATAGGTCCCATTGAAAAGGAACTGCCTTTGACAAAATGGCATTGTATACCTCCATAGGGAGGATCCAACCAACCTTCACGTTAAACTGTGGGTACCAGAGGAAAGGAACTGGCCATCCTACCTCTGAGACAATGGCTTAGTATGCCTCCATATCGAGGATCCAATCAACCATTACGTTAAACTGTAGGTCCCAGAGGAAAGGAAATAGCCATCCTACATTTGACACAATGACATAGTATACCTCAATAGGGAGGATCCAACCAAATTTCACGTTAAACTGTAGGTCCCAGAGGAAAGGAACTGGCCATCCTACCTCTGAGACAATGGCTTAGTATGCCTCCATATCGAGGATCCAATCAACCATTACGTTAAACTGTGGATCCCAGAGGAAAGGAACTGGCCGTCCTGCCTCTGACAAAATGGCTTAGTATACCTCCATAGGGAGGATCCAAACAAACTTCATGTTAAACTGTAGGTCCCAGAGGAAAGGAACTGGCCATCCTACCTCTGACACAATGGCTTAGTATGCCTCCATATCCAGGATCCAATCAACCATTATGTTAAACTGTAGGTCCCAGAGGAAAGGAACTGGCCGTCTTGCCTCTGACAAAATGGCTTAGTATACCTCCGTAGGGAGGATCCAAACAAACTTCATGTTAATCTGTAGGTCCCAGAGGAAAGGAACTGGCCATCCTACCTCTGAGACAATGGCATAGTGTGCCTCCATATCGAGGATCCAATCAACCATTACGTTAAACTGTAGGTCCCAGAGGAAAGGAAATAGCCATCCTACATTTGACACAATGACATAGTATACCTCAATAGGGAGGATCCAACCAAATTTCACGTTAAACTGTAGGTCACAGAGGAAAGGAACTGGCTATCCTACCTCTGACACAATGGCTTAGTAAACCTCCATAGGGAGGATCCAAACAAACTTCATGTTAAACTGTAGGTCCCAGAGGAAAGGAACTGGCCATCCTACCTCTGAGACAATGGCATAGTATGCCTCCATATCGAGGATCCAATCAACCATTACGTTAAACTGTAGATCCCAGAGGAAAAGAACTGGCCGTCCTGCCTCTGACAAAATGGCTTAGTATACCTCCATAGGGAGGATCCAAACAAACTTCATGTTAAACTGTAGGTCCCAGAGGAAAGGAACTGGCCATCCTACCTCTGAGACAATGGCTTAGTATGCCTCCATATCCAGGATCCAATCAACCATTACGTTAAACTGTAGGTCCCAGAGGAAAGGAACTGGCCGTCTTGCCTCTGACAAAATGGCTTAGTATACCTCCATAGGGAGGATCCAAACAAACTTCATGTTAATCTGTAGGTCCCAGAGGAAAGGAACTGTCCATCCTACCTCTGAGACAATGGCTTAGTATGCCTCCATATCGAGGATCCAATCAACCATTACGTTAAACTGTAGGTCCCAGAGGAAAGGAAATAGCCATCCTACATTTGACACAATGACATAGTATACCTCAATAGGGAGGATCCAACCAAATTTCACGTTGAACTGTAGGTCCCAGAGGAAAGGAACTGGCCATCCTACCTCTGAGACAATGGCTTAGTATGCCTCCATATCGAGGATCCAATCAACCATTACGTTAAACTGTAGGTCACAGAGGAAAGGAAATATCCATCCTACATTTGACACAATGACATAGTATACCTCAATAGGGAGGATCCAACCAAATTTCACGTTAAACTGTAGGTCCCAGAGGAAAGGAACTGGCCATCCTACCTCTGACACAATGGCTTAGTAAACCTCCATAGGGAGGATCCAAACAAACTTCATGTTAAACTGTAGGTCCCATAGGAAAGAACTGCCATCCTACCTCTGACACAATGACTTAGTATACCTCCATAGGGAGGATACAACCAACCTTCATGTTAAACTGTAGGTCACAGAGGAAAGGAACTGATCATCCTACCTCTGACAAAATTACTTAGTATGCCTCCATAGGGAGGATCCAAACAAACTCCATGTTAAACTGTAGGTCCCAGAGGAAAGGAACTGGCCATCCTACCTCTGAGACAATGGCTTAGTATGCCTCCATATCGAGGATCCAATCAACCATTACGTTAAACTGTAGGTCCCAGAGGAAAGGAACTGGCCGTCCTGCCTCTGACAAAATGGCTTAGTATACCTCCATAGGGAGGATCCAAACAAACTTCATGTTAATCTGTAGGTCCCAGAGGAAAGGAACTGGCCATCTTACCTCTGAGACAATGGCTTAGTATGCTTTCATATCGAGGATCCAATTAACCATTACGTTAAACTGTAGGTCCAAGAGGAAAGGAAATAGCCATCCTACATTTGACACAATGACATAGTATACCTCAATAGGGAGGATCCAACCAAATTTCACGTTAAACTGTAGGTCCCAGAAGAAAGGAACTGGCGATCCTACCTCTGACACAATGGCTTAGTAAACCTCCATAGGGAGGATCCAAACAAACTTCATGTTAAACTGTAGGTCCCAGAGGAAAGAACTGGCCATCCTACCTCTGACACAATGACTTAGTATACCTCCATAGGGAGGATAAAACCAACCTTCACGTTAAACTGTAGGTCCCAGAGGATCGGAACTGGCCGTCCTACATCTGACACAATGGCTTAGTATGCCTCCATAGGGAATATTCAACCAAATTTCACGTTAAACTGTAGGTCCCAGAGAAAAAGAAATGGCCATCCTACATCTGACACAATAGGTTAGTATGCCTCCACAGGGAGGATCCAACAAAGCTTAATTTTAAACTGTAGGTCCCAGAGGAAAGGAACTGGCCATCCTACTTCTCACATAATCGCTTTTTATGCCTCCATAGGGAGGATCCAACCAAGCTTCATGTTAATCTGTATGTCCCAGAGGAAAGGAACTGGCCATCGTACCTATCACACAATCTTTCAGTATGCCTCCATATCGAGGATCCAACCAACCTTCTTGTTAAACTGTAGGTCCCAGAGGAAAGGAACTGGCCCTCCTGCCTCTGACACAATGGCTTAATAAACCTCCAGAGGGAGGTTCCAACAAACCTTCACGTTAAACTGTAGGTGCCAGAGGAGAGGAACTGGCCATCCTACCTCTGACAAAATGGCTTAGTATGCCTCCATAGGGAGCATCAAACCAAGCTTCATCTTAAACTGTAGATCCTATATTAATGGAAATGGCCATCATACCTCTGACACAATGGCTTAGTATGCCTCAAAAGGAAGGATCCAACCAACCTTCACGTTAAACTGTAGGTCCCAGAGGAAAGGAACTGGCTATCCTACCTCTGACACAATGGCTTAGTATGCCACCATAGGGATTATCCAACCTACCTTCACGTTAAACTGTAGGTCACAGAGGAAAGGAAGTGGCCATTCTACCTCTTACTCAATCTCTTAGTATGCCACCATAGGGAAGATCCAACCAACCTTCACGTTAAACTGTAGCTCCCAGAGGAAAGGAACTGGCTATCCTACCTCTGACACAATGGCTTAGTATGCCACCATAGGGATTATCCAACCTACCTTCACGTTAAACTGTAGGTCACAGAGGAAAGGAAGTGGCCATTCTACCTCTGACACAATCTCTTAGTATGCCACCATAGGGAAGATCCAACCAACCTTTATGTTAAACTGTAGGTCCCAGAGGAAAGGAACTGGCCATCCTGCCTCTGACACAACGGCTTAGTATGCCTCCTTCGGGAGGATCCAACCAACCTTTACGTTAAACTGTAGGTCCCAGAGGAAAGGAACTGGCCGTCCTGCCTCTGACACAATGGCTTAGTATACCACAATAGGGAGGATACAACCAACCTTCACGTGAATCTGTAGGTCCCAGAGGAAAGGAAGTGGCCATTCTACCTCTTACACAATCTCTTAGTTTGCCTCCATAGGGAAGATCCAACCAACCTTTCTGTTAAACTGTATGTCCCGGAGGAAATGAACTGGCCGTCCTACCTCTGACACAATGGCTTAGTATGTGTCCATAGGGAGGATCCAACCAACCTTCAGGTAGTGAACTAAGTTAGTTTTATCTACGTAACAGGATGGCTATTCTTGCCATTTATCTTAATTGCATGTTGTCATAGCCAGCTAGTTATCTCGTTCAAATCCCCCTTTGAAAAACGACAGAGGAAACTACAATCAATTGGATTACTGGAGTTGGCATCATAATACGTCAGTGAACAAACGCAAGACATCTCCTAGAATTCTCTTCCAGAAGTACATTTAACGGTTTCATGCTGGTTCAGGCTGTATTACGACAGAATTACTACTTGAAAATAATACGTCTTGTGACAGTAGCATTTCGACGATATTATTTAATATTGTTGTAGTATCGCGATCTCCAATATACCGCAGTCAACTTTACAAGAATACTGTATAATGAATGACGTACATTTCAGACAGTAATATTTTTAATAGATACCATCAGCGGAATGTTCTCTCTTTAGCGTGTAGTATCTATGCATATGTCTTGTTATTGTCAGCTGATTAGTGTTGGAAGTTGTATGTTGGATATAGTATTACATACTAAGGTGCAAACACGTGGAAAGAAAATGATACGGAGGCAATAGACGTGACACGCGGTAACCAACAGGTATGTTTCTAGTTCCAAACATTAGTTGTGCCGTGTCGTGCTTGCATTACCTATTACTAATCAGAGAGTAAAAGTTCACATATTCAACCAATGACTAATTGAAGAAGGATGTTTTCATTATGTGATTGTCACTGTACTAATCTCAGTCAGACCATTTTCTTTAGTAACAAGTGTAAGTTGAGTTGAAATGTTGTGTGCAGTATGTATAAGTTCAATCATAAATATTCGCGGTATGTGTGATTTTGTGTGGTTTCATGATTTGAGCAAATTGCTTTAGAGAACTTGTAAATGCTATTTGATAGAGTTTTAGTACGTTGAATAAGATAGTTTTTGAAACTGTAATTTTTCACCATTATTTATTGATGTAGAAATCTTTCATTGCGATTTAGGAAATGAATTTATTTTTCTGGGTAATAGAATGTACAACCACTTTTATGTTATTAGGCATAACAAACATTCAAATTAATCACTGCAATGCGATTTGCTTTGTGTACCGTGATTTCCATGTTGTTGTTTTATCTGTAATTGTTTATGGTTATCTGATAGCAGTATGTTACCAATGACCCAGACTGATGAAGCGAAAAATTAGTAGTTGTCTGATGTAGCTTTCATTTACTGTCTTTCCGTCTTGCTTTATTTAAAGTTTGTCACATTCTATGTTCTGTCAGTTTATTGCATATAATTAGATGCATGTTGGCCAACAGAATGGCGCCCACTGAATGAAAGTATTATAAAATCAAAAAAAATGTGAAAAAATAAAACTAATTTTGATTTACCCTGTAAGTTACTGTCAGAACAAGAGTTACTGTATAAATAGCTATTGGAACCAGAAATAGAACTACCATTAGAAAGTGTGTTGGAACCATTAATATATGTTATTCTACTGAATGATTGTATTGGTGGTTTACAGTCAGAACCTTTCTGAAATACTGTGATATGTTTCTACCCAAATAACAGAAGTGATGGCGCCATGAAATTCCTGATATCTGTTCCTTTATATTCTTACCAAGAATGGAAGAAATATTATTATTCCTTATACACTTGTCCTGTTTTACCATGTCCAGACAATTGGGTGTGAGGTTATAAACCAAAGGTAGAAATCCATATTTACTTCTTGCAGGATAAAGATTGTGGTCTGTAGGATTTTTTATCATTTTTCGTCCTGTGTGGTAATTACCGCTATGTTGCATAATACTGTTTTGCCAGCAATGTAAACATTCCTTCTGAATTATTACAGTTTGCCCATCTGTAATCTCCTAATGTTTAGTCTGTTGGTCTATCAGCTCAGCTACCAACTGAGCCAGCGTTCTTCTGACTCCTGTAGTTAATTTCATTTACATGTGTATCAGTCTGTATGGTTATCTTATATTCAAACAGATTTCACTGTCTCCCCAAATGTGTTTCTCATTTTATAATCTTGATATATTTATTACCAAACTTATTATGTAAAAAGTAATTCACGCTAGCTACTCTCTTTGTTAACTCTTTTGTCACATAATTTTGTTCACTGTAGGTATCACACCATGCCTCTCTACTGAACTATGGCTCAAACCATTGACACTTGGACCCTTCATATAAGTTTATTTGTTATCTTAGCAGGTGTTCTTTATGACAAATATTTCTTCTAATCAACAAATGTCTCCGATTCTGAAGAGATAAACAAATCAAAGGCTGATTTGATATTGACTATCACTTACTGAAAATCGAGCATGGAATAGCTCATTATCACCACCCTTTTCCCAACTGTATAGTGGCCAATCACAGCTGACTCCTATATGTGCTAGTCATTGACACAATGAGTAGTAACTGCCATTGATTTTCATGTTTGTGATACATTATATTACATTATGAGTACAGGTTAGCTGCTGTAAAGGAAAAATGTGTATTAATTTCCAAATAGATCACAGAATTTTCATCTTTATTTATATCACATATTTGCTTTGTTGGTATAACTCCTTAGCAATATTTTACAATTAGGGAATTGAAATTATTTTCTTTCATTCATTTTACAGGTCAAAAGTCAAGTTTCATCAACAACAAGAATCTGTGTTATGAGCAAATGATATTAGCATGTTGAAGAAGTTAAATGAAAGAAGTGCACTTTTAAAATCTGATGGGAGCAATTTGAGTGGAACTAATGAGAGCATCATGTCAGCAGTCAGGCCATCACAGTATACATGTGTCAAGTGTCTTCAATATTTCTCCGCTAAGGCCTTGTTAATTAGGCATGTTTTTAGTCATTTTAATGTATTGCTAAATACTCCATTAGATATTTGCCAAAACTGTGGCCAAGTTTTCTCCAATCGATCAAAGTTGTATGGGCATCATTTTGAAGACACCAAGGAAACTACTTTTAAACAGCCTTCATTAATTGTACTTGCTTGTGCATTCTGTGGAGACACATTTTTGTCTTGGTGCTCTCTAACAAAACATGTGTTCACCCACATATCTGCTATCTCAGCTCCCTTATATGTATGCACATACTACTCTGAAGACTTTGAGGATATGTCAAAGCTGCATTTTCATAAATCCACCAGCAAAATTTCTCCAAGAAGGTAAGATGAGACATTACTATTTTATACTCATACTGTATTTAGTTAAAAATTTGATTTTGATTATTTCTTGTGGTCAGAAAGTTTATACTAAAATTCGAATTAGGTCTCCTTGATTAACATAAAATGAGAATTTAGTCGTTGATCTTGTTGGTAAGATTTGTATTGTTATCTGAGTGATTTGTAGTTATAAGTGAGTTATATAAAGTCAGATTGACCTAGAATACATTCTTACAATAACACAAAGCCAGCTTCTTCGGTGTCTAGTTTCAGTGCAGCATTATTGGGCAACAAAGGCACCCTAGTGAGATTGTCCAACTGAAAAGAATTTTAGTGAAAAATGTACTATAGGACAGTGGTTTCGAAATGGTGGCCTGTGGAACCGTGGGGTTCTGTGAAAGGGTCACAAGGGTTCCGTGTGTCATCGGAGAATTAAATAAAATATTTTTAAAAAGAGTCGTAACCACGCTGCGAGAAGGCTATCATGGGTCTGATTCCATTTTTAACGACTTTCTGATGCGTGACTGATTTTTCAGCTTAAGCTCATAAAAATGGGGATATGCCAAAAAATGTATTATCAATTAGGGTTCTGTTGCCAAAAGAAAATTGGGAACCGCTGCCATAGTCAGTAGGGGATTTCTGTTAGTAAGAAAGAAGTAGATATGTTTTATCTATGTGAGTGATTTATATTAGTAGTTTGATTTTGAGATACATTGGATTTCCAAAAGCTGCTTGCAGAATTTGGGATTAGGCCTCAACTCTTCTTTTAGTTATACCTGACGAAATTATTGGGAGGTATTGTGATTTTTAGTAAGGCAGGTCTATACAAAAATATCTTAATGTTAACACACACATCGATAATATTTCAATCAAATAACAGTAACTTCTGTCTAAGTATTCAATAATTTGGGTAAAAATATCATGTACTCTTAGAATTTTTTATATTCAAAATGACTATATATAATATTTGTCATAAGTAAACTGCTTGTACCAAAGCACCAAACTAGATGATAACATAGGAATTTCCTTATATTTTTCACTAATAATCTTTGGCTTGTCAACGATTACTAATAATTATTTTATTGATGCCAACTGACATTCAGCAACCAAAAAATAATTATTAAAATTAATGAATGTTCCTGTAAAAGGATATAACAAAAATTATTCAGGTGTGGTAAATAGGCTATAAAATTAATGAATAGTTTTAAATGTGGGTTTGAATAATTAGAACTTATACTATATATATAATGTACTTGAAGTACAATGACACATATATAAAAACTACAAATCAATGGTTTGATTCATATGGGAGTTCAGTCTGATTCATATGGTTTACATCTTTCTGTTAAGATAGTGTATGGAGTTTTATATAACTTGATTCCAGGTTATTATGATTACTAAAATGTTTTACAGAATTTATTAATTATGATGTTCTTTGGATTACCAGTTTGTTATAATCTACAGAAACTGATATGAATGAAATGTTCTATAAAGTATTGAGAGCTGTTGGCACCATAGGAGTGAAAGACTACAAATTTTAGGAGCTGAGTTTTATCAAGACCTGTGTCATTCACTTACTCAGTATTTCACTGGAAATAATCAATTACCCTAAATGTGCAAAAAATAGTGCTGACAACTACAGCATATCTAAAATAACTTAAAGTTTGGGAGTGTTTCTCATTATTAAAAATGTAAGTAATGATGGAATTTCCCAATATTGTGTTTTAGGTGCAGCAGGTATTTCAGTTTAATGGTTTTTATAACATTTTTGTCTTCATTCTTTATTTCAGTTAGTACTGCATATTATTTTCATAATATATTTGAATTTGATATTGTGAGGATAGGGGTAGTTGGAGTACCTGTGCATTTTTATGTTCACAGACCTGAGACAATATTTTGTTAATAGCTGTTTAGCTGTTTCTGGAACTCAAATATTAATTTAAGCTTATATGTGCATATTTGGGTATTCTAATTGGTACATTGAAAATCATAAGTTTTTATTTTTTGAAACATTCTCTGCTCCTTATCATAAAATTTCTAATTAAGGAATCTCACTAAAAGTGATGAAAAATATAGGGGAGACCAGGGTTGGTTGGCACAGGTTTTTATCATTTTTATTTTTATAGCTGATTCTATGAACATAGTCCCAATTGTGAATATATCACTGTACTGTAATCTGCCACTATTTGGTTATGTTTTTGTGTTTTAACAATCAGAATATTAAATTATATGACTGCAGGAAATCACCAAACAGTTAAAATCATGGTTGGCTAACCAACCCTATATGAGGGGTTGATTGGCATGTACAATGGGGTCAGTTCGCATAGCTCTCGTCCAATGTATGAAAAATAAATCAGTTCAAAGCGAGAAAATAAAGGAACCTAACCTGGAATTCGTGGAAATATTTTAAGTAAATAAATTTAATGTAAGTCTTTTGCATTTATTTTAATTTTAAAAAAAAAAGCTAGTAAAAAAGGTAGCCTGAGAGAAACTAACAGAAACAAGAGATCACAAATATTGGAATTACATCAAATAGGCGTCACATCGTTGAGGTTGGTTTGTTGAATTTGACTCATTAGATACAGTTCACATTTTCATATTTGCACAATCTTCATCTAATTTTTTAGATCACATCCAAAAATAATCACACTTTACCACAGCTTTAACTAGAACATCAGCTTCTTCCAATGATGTAATGATTCCTAAATATTGAGCACCATCGTAGTTGACCACTACATTTGAATTGAGGCTACTTTGGGTTGGCTTTTAAACCTCAACATTGTTATCTTCTGGAGAGATGTCAACTGTGATAGACAGCCCTACCACCTACCTATGGGGTGTCTAGGGTCTGGCTCACTCACGTTATTGTCATGTAAAGTAGATGTTCATCAAAGCTATCACCTCTGTCAGCATGACTCACAGGTAGGCTCTCCTCCTCACTTGAAATCATAAAATGGATTTTGCCTCTTTGTATGTAGTTTCTTCATTTTACCCACTTTTAGGTATGTGCCAACCAACCCTAATCACAGATGGTCAACCTGACCCCATACATGTTTTTAGAACAGAGATGGCAAGTTGTAACAACTACTTTACTGACACTGAATGTCTTAACAATGGAAAACATAGACCTTAGTTCAATGCTTCAATTTACTACACAAATTAAAAATATCCCATGCAGTCTGTGTTACAGAATACAAATACGACACTTTGAAAATGACCCTCTGAATGAAATCTATGAGAATCACTCCTCTTTCCCACACAACTACAGAGCTCGCACTGTTGTTTTATTGGGAAGTAGTAGTGACTATGAAAGTCATGTGGTCAACAAGTTGCATCTCCGAACATGCTACAGAGATGATGGCCAACCTGCCCCCTACACCAACCAGCCCTGGTCTTCCCTACTATACATGTGCCTGCAGTAATTCACAGCTGTGAAAATTATAAAATTTGGTAATGTGAACATTGTGACTAAGAATTAATATTAAGTGGTTGAGTAAATTTAACCATGATTATTTTCAAGCTTCTTTTATATATCTTAGATTAACTAGAAAACATATATTGATATATAGCTTGTGAAAAGAAAGTATCAAAATTGTAGGTATAATTAATAATTTCTTATGTATAAACATCTATAATGAGTTGTAGAGAAGGGTAAACTGAAAACTTATGGAAAGATTTATCTAAATCTGGCATCTTTCTCTGGAAAGATAGTTGGAAAAAGTACTGATTACGATTTTAATCAAAAATAATTGTGGATGTATCGCTAACTTCAGTCACATTTTTATGTGCGTTTCAGGATGTTTGGTTAGTAATCAAATTGTGGTGTAAATTGTCAGTTCTGTAATAAAAAGCTTTCCCACTTCTTTGATCTGTATTGCTGCATATCAACTTACCTTTAAAGATATTCATGGTTGCATGTAGTGACTATTCTATGTGTCATGGGTTAGTATCAAGCTAAATGATCGTATATAAGTGATTACTGGTTAAGATATTGCTTGGGGCGAATTCCTCTCTGTTTAACAATATTAATTCACCATTTTCCATCTGCATATAGATGAATGTCTTCAGTTATTGCCAAACCATGATCATGACTTAAACATATTTTGTTATAACATTTGATCCATCATGGATTCGTGGAAATCAGCGACTGTGATATTAAATTTGATTTTCATATTAACAGGAGCAACCAGTCACAATTTGTTGTTATTATATTTATTGACCATTACGGGTTTCGTGGAAAATGCTCTTCATCAGCTTATCTTCAGCATTTGTCCGTAATGCCGGAATTCAAATACCTCCAGACAATTAATTATAATAACAATAAATTGTGACTGGTTGCTGCTTTTAATATCAAAAACAAATTTCAAATCACAGTCGCTGATTTCCACGAATCCATCATGGATAAAATATTATTACTGATACCTCGCCAGGTTCTTGGAATTGTATATGCATTTAAAAAATAATAAATTATAAATGCAAACCATCTGATGATGAGCATTTTGTTCGAAACTGGTAATGGTCAATAAATATAACAACAACAAATTGTGACTGGTTGCTGTTTTTAATGTCAAAAACAAATTTTACATATTTTGTAATTATTTTAATTGCAATATTATTAGTCAAATTCTTATTTGAGGGTGATTTGCAGATGACCTCCAGGTAGGTTAGCATAGAATTAATATTAATGTCAAAAAGGGCTTACTTATTAGGTTACTAGATTCTGAGATAACTGTGTAGTATTCGTCACTATTGGCGAGGAAGCATTGTGAAATGTATTAACTGTAAATATCATGGCATGTTTTTTAAACATCAGTTAGTAGGGAATTGTTACGGATATGTTATGGAAGGATTTAATAGAATGTATGAGATATGGTAGGGAGGAGATATAATAGGAAAAGAAGGGAATTTCTTGGTAATGTCATTTCTTAAGCATAGAAAATAATATGGGACCAATATTATTCTGATTGAGATAAGATTTGATAACGCCTTTAGAGGACAAGTATATTTGTTTGTTGAAATTAGCTAAGATATTGGTGATACTGTAATTGAGCTATTTTCTTTTTGACTGGAAGGTAAAATTAAAATAGGGGAAGAGATCACCACCTACATACATGACAGTGGTGATACACCAAATTGACAGACAAAACACATAGAGCATTATTATTATTGGGCATGTAATGCCTCTTCAGCAGGAGAATATGATGGATACAAGATGGAGGAAGGAATATGGGGCATTAATTGCGATTTGTAGCAGTCCTTCTTTTATAGGATTGGTTGTTAGCAATTGTCCAATTATATCACTTCTATGAATTCCATTTAATTCTGTATGGCTGTTGCATCTTAAATTATTCATAATTTGGTTGATATAGCATAATATTCTTCTTCCTTTTTCGTTTGTTCTATCTATCTTTCGTTTAAAAATCACCATGTTACAAAATCTAGCCCCTCATCTTTTCGTTTCTGTAAATCCTTCCAGAAACTAAGTTCCTTAAAAATTCTTCTAAATACTTCATAATTAGTGTTGCCATCCATTCAGCTTATCTTCAGTATTTGTCCTTAATGCCAGAACTCAAATACCTCCAGTCATTTCCTTTCCATCATTCCTATGCTCCTTGACTCACATTGTTATATATATATATATATATATATATATATATATATTTAAGATTCTTATGTATTGTCATGTTTGTTTTGTTTATTCATAACTTGTTAGTTTCCTTGATTCCAGACATTTTTTCTTTTCAGCTTCTCCCATTTTTATGACTATACTACCCTGGTATCTTTAACTTGCTTCATTAAGTGTTCATATGATTTTAGCTATATTCATTTCTGTGGATTCCTGTTCCAAATTAATACATTTGTCCAAGCTCTTTTTAGATTATAATGCCCCAAATCACTTTCATTTCCTGAAACAAGTGTAATCTCATCTGCAAATCTCAGTATATCTATGTTTAATGTGTGAATGGGTATTCTTGCATTTACTTGATACTCCACAGCTAGCTTTATATAGAATAGAACAAGGGAAAGATAGCAACCTGGTCTTACTCTATTTTAAGCCTTTGATTATGAATTGTATTTTCCAAATCAGATTAGCAGAGTTTTATTCTCATACAGTATCCATATAGTTCTTCAAGCTTTGTACTTTAGTTACAACCTATTTAAGATTATGTCTAGTTGCAATTAAAGATTTCAAAAATCTTCTTCTATGCAGATGCCATTGAGGTTCCTTATACTTTTCTTGGTAAGGGCTATAATAATCCAGATTGCTTCTCTTGTGCCTCTTCCCATTTCTGAAATCAAACTCGTTGTTATTTAATTGTGTAGTTGAATGCTCTCTTTTGTCTGAAAGGCAATTGATGTTTTAGGTATATGGGAAATCAGTCTTACGGTTGGAATGTCTTCACACTTATTTGCAAATACTTCCTTTGGTACAGTAACACATCTCAAATCATTGGTTATTTTTCCTATTTCATATATATCACAAATTAGTCTCTACAATAAGCCCTTTGTTTTACTTTTTAATATATTTCTAAGTTTAGGTGAAATTTAATTTATCCCCGGGGATCTTCTTGAAGTTTTAATGCTTTATAAAACATACCTTAAAATATGGTGTCCTAATTAATTTTCATTAACATCTGTTTTCCTTTCTGATTTTTTTGCTCTAAGTTCTTTATTATTATATAAAACAGAAAGGTATTCTCTTTCTTTTGGATATATCTCTTGGACATACACAATTTCTCTCTTCAGATTTATTATTCCACCACATTGCCGAAAAATATTTTGGCAGCTAAGCAGAGGAACTGTAAGGCATCATGTTCAAAAATTGAGAAAAAACACAAGAAGTGGGAGTGAAGAGTATTTATCCAAACTTTATAATATTATTAAATAATTCATAAAAACTAGTATTGACTAAAAAATGAAAATATTAAAATGAACAATAACTGATCAAAATATAAAATGAAACACTGTCACTGGTACATATTGGTTCATTTTAGTTGTCAATTTATTACATCTTGTAACACATTAGTACATGTACATAGACTTTGTAACTACCAGTTAACAATACAAAAGTATTATTATATTTAAAGTGTATTTTAATATATTTCTGTAAATGTTATAACCATAAATCAACATAAATTACTTTTTATTTTTAGATATTATTACGACTGTCAGCATAACAGTCCCAAATGTGAGCAGAAAATTTATGCAACTGAGCAGGTAGAAACCGACAAGGAAAAGGAACCATTCTCATGGAACTGCTTCAGTAAGAGATTAAAATACAAATACGACAGTGAAATAAGTCGCTCTAATGAACAATCACCAGTGAATCAAATAAGTGAAAAATCTTTAAAGTTTTCTTATAGTTTTGAGAAGCGTCATAAAATAGATTTAAGTGATCCTTTATTTTACAGAGTTTGCGACCATGATTCTACAAATCACAGTCATGTAACTGGACATCAGCTTATTCAATTTGGTGAAATCCCAATTTCTTGTGAAGTTTGGAGAAAATCGTTGAGGCAATCTATGCATCCTAAAAGCCTAAAAGGGATACATACATACAATCGCCCAATTTTCTGTAAACTATGTGGAGAATCTTTTACAGAGTCTGGGAGTTTTAAAAAGCATGAGCGGGTTCATTTACTTGAACGGCCTTTTTCTTGTGATATTTGTGGAAAATCTTTTAAAAAGTCTGGAACTCTTAGCAGGCACAAGCGGATACATTTAGGTGAACGGCCATTTACTTGTGATGTTTGTGGAAAATCTTTACAGTGTCTTGGAATTTGAAAATGCACAAACGGATTCATTTAGGTGAACGGCCATTTTCTTGTAAAATTTGTGGAAAATCCTTTACAGAGTCTGGCAGTCTTAAAAATCACAATAGGATTCATTCAGGTGAACGGCCATTTTCGTGTGAAGTTTGTGGGAAATCTTTTATAAAGTCTGGAACTCTTAGTAGGCACAAGCGAATACATTTAGGTGAACGGCCTTTTTCTTGTGATATTTGTGTAAAATCTTTTACAATGTCTTGGAATTTGAAAATGCACAAACGGATTCATTTAGGTGAACGGCCATTTTCTTGTGAAATTTGTGGTAAATCCTTCACAATGTCTGGCAGTCTTAAAAATCATAACAGGGTTCATTAGGTGAACGCCCATTTTCGTGTGAAGTTTGAGTAAAATCCTTTAAAGTTTCTAGCCATCTCAAAACTCACATGATGATTCATTTAGGTGAACGACCGTTTTCTTGTGAAATTTGTGGAAAATCTTTTACAGAGTCTGGCAGTCTTAAAAATCACAATAGGATTCATTTCGGCGAACGGCCATTTTCGTGTGATGTTTGTGGTAAATCTTTTACACAGTCTGGAACTCTTAAAACGCATAAGCAGATTCATTTAGGTAAGCGGCCATGATGTGATATTTGGGTAAAATCTTTTACAGATTCTGGGATCCTTAAACAGTAACATTCATTTAGTGTGAACAGTAATTTTTATTTTAAACTTGTTGAAAATCTTTTATTTAATATAGATATCTAAAAAATCACATTAAAGTTCATTTAGGTGGCGGTCATTTTCGTGTGAAGTTTGTGGAAACTTTTTTTGATACACTCTGGGAATCTTAAAATGCCCAAGATGATTCATTTAGGTGAGTGGCCATTTACTTGTGAAATTCATGAAAATTCCTTTTCATAGTCAAGGCAGGCAGTCTTAAACATCACATTTGGATTCATTTGGCTGAATGGCTATTTTCGTGTGAAGTTTATGGAAAATCCTGTACAGTGTCTAGACATATTAAAAATCACAATTGGATTCATTTAGGTTAACGGACATTTTCTTGTGATAATTTTGCTGATACTTTCACATTGCCTGGCAGGTGTTAGAATCATAAGCGGATTCATTTAAGTATATGACAAATCTTTCATTGAGTCTAGGAGCCTTGAATTGCCTAAGAGTGTTTGTTAAGATAAATATTAATTTTATTGAGAGGAATATTAAAAATCTCTTCAGCAGTCAGTGACTTGTAGGCCACAGGAGTATCACCCATTTATGTTTATAACTTTGTTCTGAAGCATGTCTGGTGCCTTTAAAGTCACAATTGGATTTATTTAAGTGAACTTCCATTCTAGTGTGAAGATTGAGTAATGACATATATTGTCTAGGAATCTTAAAAGGCATAACCAACATTTATATGTGACCCCATAATTTTGTGGAAAATCTTTTATGCGAAGCGCTTACATGTGTTCATTAAAGTGAACGCCAATTTTCTTTTGAGTTCTGGGGAGATTTTTTTTTACTGCCCAGGCATCCTGAGAATGGTAGTAGAATTTTTCCTTGAATGAAAATTTTCTTACGAATTGTTTCCCCAACTATTTTACTAAGTGCGTAAGTTTCATAATGTACAAGAGTGTTCTTTAGGTGATACAATTTTTTGTAATTATTTTACAAAATATTTTACATAGTTCGTTATCATTAAAAGGAATAAGAGTATTTATTAAGGTTATCACTCATTTTCATTTGAGGTTTATAGAAATCGTTAACACAGTGTTATATACTGGTAGGGCATAAGTGTATTAATTCAGGTTAATGCTAATTTCCTGGTAATTTTGTGAAAATCTTTTAGAATACCTGGGAATGATAATAGCACCAGTATATTCATTTTGGTAAATATCAATTTCTTAGTTTTGTGGAAAATATTTAACATAGTCAGTGACCATTGAATGGTATAGGAGGATCCATTAAGGTACACACATTTTGAAATTTTGTATTAAAGCTTTTACTGGATGTCAGAGACGTTAAAATAATAAGAGGGTTCATTTTGGTGAATGTTCCTGTTCTTGTACTATTTGTGGAAAATCGATTACACCATTTTGGATTCTTGAAGGTAGTAATAAAATTGATTTTGGTCTGGAGTAATCATAAAATATATCAAAAATTAATTTTGATGTACATCTATTGCCTTGTAATACATGTGGAAATTATTTAAAGCCGTATACTAATCTAAAAATTTATTAGAAGTAATGCTGTGACAAATTATCAGTCCAGTGTTAGATGTGCAGTAAAGTGTCTTATTGTTTATTCAGGTGTAACTGCAATCTGAAAATATCTGTTGTTAAGTAATAATTATATATTTGTGAAAAATAAATTTGGAGTCTACAGGAATTGAAGGGGAACAGTTAATAATCTGAAATTAACATATTGATTCTTTCAGTTTTGTGTGAGAAAATGTATAATCAACCACAGGTAATCAAATTTTTTCATAGGGATTTAAATTCTGTCTCAACATTTCTTGGGCCTAATAATTTCTTACTATTGCCATTAACATTATTCGACATAAAATTAAATTAAAAATGATAGGAAGTTATAATATTAATTTTATATAATGTCTACTACTATAAAGGATTTTGTTATTGTTGGGTATAAATATCTCCAGTAATAACATAAAAAGGATTTATTTTGTGAACTGCAGTTTCATACAACTAGTGTAAATATTCTATAACAATTGTTTTATAGATACTATTCCAATGATTTAATAGAGCAGCCATTATTTTATCAAATGATTCTTTGGGATTATTTGATATTAGTATTTTAAATTTGGTGTGAGCAATATAAGTAATGTTAGTATGTTACTAAGCTAGTTCACAAGTTGTTAGATCACAATCTGGTTGGATGAAAGACAGTTTTGCTGAATCTGTAATGTAAGAATAATCGCTGAATATAGTGGATGTGGATTACAGAACTCTTTTTGATTAATATTATTTTTTTAATTTTTTTGCCTATTTGTATGTTGGGGATAGTAAATTAAGGTCTGTTAACATTTTAATATTAGACCGAGTGTGGTGGGTGAATGATTAACGTTCTGGCCTCGCATTCGGGAGGAACACTGGTTTGAATCCCCGTCCGGGCATCCAGACTTGGATTTTCCATGGTTTTCCCAAATCACTCCAGGTGAATGCCGGGATGCTTCCTTTAAAAAAGGCCATGGCCGAATTACTTCCAGTTCCTTGCCCCAGTCCCATCCCACCTCTATTGACCCAACTGCTGACTAGGCGCTAAGCCCAAGAAAAAAAATTAATATTGGTTGGAAATTTAAGTTTGTTCAGATTATTTTGTGTTTTCATTTTGTATATAGTAACATCAGTGTATTGATGGTTTATTTTCAAATATATTTTTGTTAAAGAATTGTTTTGTACTCACTAATTATAGTATTGACAGATTTATGTACAGTCCCAAACATAATTATTCTTAGATTACAAAGATAGTCTGAATTAATTACATAGACTATTGTAATTGGCTTTAAATGTATATATTTAGTTGTTAACATGTATTGTTAGTAGTATTTTTTATTTTTAGTTGTTAACCTTGTTTTTCAAGAAACATTTTATCACTTTTATGAGCAGACTCTGGATAAATTGTTGTATTGTTGGTTTCCTTAAGCGGTTTTTGTAAATTATTCATCACTTCAGTTGATAATTTGTTCCAATCCCTGACAAAATAAAATTTTCCCACACCCATCCGCATTATATCGAGTGCCAGCTTATGGTTATGGTCGCCTTTCCCTTCCATGCACTATTTCTAATTCTTTGACAAATATTCCTCCAAGCGCAGTGCGGCATTCAAATAACCAGAATGGTAACTGCAATTTTGTCTGTTCCACTCTATAATTTTTACATTCAACGCCACTACTGAGGAAACCCTTTTTTAGGGACTGCAGGCGCTTCCCTTGAATATCTTCGCCTAGCCTGACGTGGCTTTTATCTCTACCCCCCTCCCCCCATGTATCTTTTTTCCCTATTAAATCTAAAAGACATACATATTGTTTTCTGTGTCAGAATATCGTAAATTACTCACGGACATAATTAAATGACGGAAATAAGTATTCACATGCTGTTGTGTGTTTTTAAACTAATTTGAACTGTGACAAATAATGTGAATGGAAAGCTAAGTGGCCTGGCTCTGAAATACCCAACCCCCCCACCCACCTCCCCTAAGTAGCTCAGCTTAACTTTCAAGCCGACGCCTCTCCCCCAGACCAAGCCACGTAGTTTATGGACGCTCCCTAATCGATTGAAAACTGAAATAAAAAAGTACGTCTCTATGCAGATTGGTACGTGGTGTGATTAAGGTTAATATCACAAAGAATTTCGTCAGATTTAGGCTAGTAAGAGAAGACTTTAAGTCATATTAGCACAAAATTTTTATTTTCAATATAGTTTAACGAAAAAAAAATGCAGTTTTGTTCTATCACCCCAATAGAAGTCTTAACTACATCAAACAATTTGAGTTTCTAATCATTTTAAAAATGGAATGAAATATTAATCAATCATGTGTTGTGAGACACTTAACATTTCCTATTCCTGAACAGATTGACCGTATGTAGGAACAGCGTTTGTGTTATTTCCTGAAAGCGCCTTCACTTGATTTAATGTTCAATGTAGTCCGACTGTAACAGACAGATTGTTAGAAGTGAGCTGCATACGACACGGGGCGAGTGTGCTGGATGTAACAGCCATAGTCTGTGCAGTGGAGAGTACCTACTCAGCATTATATTTAGTTTCGGTAGTTTTCCAAATAATGGAGAAAGCACTGAGATACAAGCGAAATGTTATATTTTGAAATTAATTTGTAATTTGACGTCACCGTAGTTATTAACATGTGACAGACGCAAAGAGCGCAGTCCAGAGGGGGCGCACAGCGGATAACGCAACAGCCGCAGAGCCGCCAACGGTTCTTAACGAAATCTCAGCTATTAACATAAAACGAAATAGAAAATGCAATGGATTTTTATCATTCCATATATTTTAGGTTCTGAGTTCGTAATTTATACTTTTACTGTTTTTATTGTAACATGTTGTCTGAAATCCGGCTGCACAATTAAAATGTTCATTTGTTATTTAATCGAAATGCGATTTTAGTCAAAGAGTGGTTGTACAAAATTTAGCTGCAGGTACCCAGTGGCGGATCTAGGATTTTTCCGAACCGTGGCAAAAGCTTCACGCTGGCGCCCCCCCCCCCAAAGAAAACACCACACTCAATTGGGTACTATTAAACTAACGTGATAAAAAATACATAAGACATAATAGGAAATGAGTTCTTTTATTGCTTGCATTATATGTATTACACACAATCAGAATACATAATGCACGAGCCAGACTGTACTCACAATTGCAGTCCTTAGTAGTGTTGCCAGGTCCGGTTTGCTAAAAATTGGGACAGAAAGCCAAAAAAATAGGGATTCAGGGTTACAAATCGGGACAGCCAAAAAAAAGTTTTTTTTTAAGTAATTGTAGTTTATTTTTATAATTTGGACAGAACAGAAGAAATTTCTATAAAGATCTATCATATGATAGGAACTTATGAACCTTAATACTAAACTTTATAATAATAGAATTGTTGACTAGCACAATTAACAAAATATAATACAAAACAGAATATTTTAAAGTTGAATTTTAAGTAATTATTTATGTTATTCTTAAGTATATTTATTTTTTATCATAATTGTATTTTGCGTTGGATTTTACTGCTTTTAACATACCTTTGTTTTTTACAACGTAGTTATAAAATTCGTTATACGACAAACTGAAATTGGTTTTAATTTGTATTTCTGCTTTGACATGTTCCAATAATAATCGGTTTCATCTGTCACACCAAATTATATTAGTCTGGGAAAATATCCTTTCAGCTGCCGCGTTTAAAACCGGTATTGATGCCATGAAAGCAAATAGTATTTGCAGATTGACGAGATCTTGATTCTGAAATATATTGTGCCATTTCTGTAGCAGCGTTAAGTCTTTATTCTGCACTGCTGCCTTCATTACATCTTTCACATTACATATTTCCTCATTAAGCTCATCCATTTCACGCGTCAATTTTTAGTTTTTCAATTACATTAACTATTGAAGGGTAAGTGAAAGAGTCATCTTGCAAAGAAAGTGGCTTGAATATGTCGAATTTGTTTTCACTGAATTCGTATTTGGTTTCTATGTAATTTAAAACATTTCTGTACCAACCACAGCAATCTGTTTTCATTTTTGAAACTGTTTCCTCTGGAAACTTTTTAAATAAATTGCCGCACGTGAAGCAAACAAATTAATCTTCAAACCTCTGTTTCAATTTCTTAGCGAGTCTGACCATTATATCGTAACCATCGAAACACAGCAATGTTTCGTTTTCAAGACACAATACGGCATCTTGTAGGACCTTCAGTGCATTTTGGAAGAAATCCAGGTAAGGTTCTGTTTCTTCAGAATTAAAGAATATCCAGAAAACATAGGACAATCGTTTTCTCTCATAGAAATAAGGTAATGTTTCAGAAGTCGAATGATTTCATAGCACGTTCAACAGCGGGGAGAAGTGACAACCATCGCGTTTTTACATGTCGCAATTCTAGAACAAATTCTGATTCATGCGTCTCAGAAAAGTCTTTTAAAGCTTGAACTCGTTTTGCATAGTATGAGAAATGACTATGCAGCTTCAGGATAAAATTCTCCAAGTCAAATTTACTCATACCCAAAGCATACTTTACACTGCTATGCAAAATGTTTGCAGGACATCCCACTGATAAAATTTTGCCATTATCATCGCGTAGTAACTGAAAAACTGATTTGCGACACCCAAAGTTCGCATTTGCGTTGTCTGCGCAGTAACTAGTTAGATTTTTAGTGTCAATATTGTGCTCTTTCAGCCGTCTCACTATATTTTTATTCATGGCTGACGTAGTTTCATTCGCGACTTCATAAAAATCAAGTACGCAAGTTTTTAAATTTGAAGCTGGGCTGTAAAATCTTACCATCAGTGGAAAAAATTTTGTTCCACAGTGATTGGAGGCGTCTATAGCAATACTATGAAATGTATTGTTTTGGAGAGCTTCGATCGCTTCTTGAGTAGATGCCGGACTTAAAACATTATGTGCAATCCCACTGGCCTTTGTTCCTCCAAGTGATAATTTCTCGGCAATTTTCGAATCGTTATACAAAGTACGATCGAGTTTTGATTCACAATCGAGTGAATTGAATGACAAGGTATGCTTGACTGAGTGGTATGACTTTGTGACTTCAGCAGCTATCACTTTTTCTTCCTGGGTGCTCATTAGATCAGCGTTCAAAAATATTTTGAGTGATGTTGTTAAACTGGCTCTCCTTTCTTTATTCTTGTATTCGTTACATTTCTGATGTTTTTCTATATCATTTTTGCCACCATGAGATATGCTGAACCGTTTTTTATATAATGTGCAATATGCTTTAAATCTGCTTTTTAAGGCGGGTTTGATAAATGAATAACTTTTTATCCAAATATCAAGAAAAGAACACATTCTCCGTTGTTTTTTCTTTCTCGGAGTACTATCAAACTGGCTTACAATTCAAATGGATCGCTGAGGTCAGAAATCGCATGTCAACCTTATTCTTTTTTTTTTTGCAAAACTCGATTATTTTGATGTGGATATATCCGTGTGCCCAGAAAGGCGTGAGTATTCAGTCAAGAAAGTATCCCTATCGTGCGTAGAAAAATCAAATGAGTCAGATATGTTACTGGAAAGCACGGAGCTGTGATTGGTCCTCAAGGGCGGATCCAGCCTTTGGGTCAGGGGGGGGGGGGGTCACATAGTCGAGGTTTAACTTGGACATGCTTCAAAATTATAATAGTACCTATTTATAAATAAAAGATAAATTAATTTAATTGCATTATATCAAAATAATTTTAATCAAATAACAAAATCAATTATTCTCTTCTGAACTCTCGCGAATCTTGTTATGACTTCCTCCACTTGAACGAGTATGGTTTTGTGAACGTGCAGAAGTGCCGGTCCAGTTAGGTGTCTACTGCCAGTGATGCTCGAAGTCAAGTTTTGAGCCTCCTAAGTGCAGAAAAAGATCTCTCTGCCAATGGGACACTATCTGGTAGTGTGGCCAGATTACACAAATATGTGTTTACGATGGGATATATTTTAGCATGACATTTTTATATTAGATTGGAAATCGACTTGCGGAATGTTTTGATTCCGTTGCCATTTTACTATCCACAGCCAATATTCGTTTATTATGACTGATAATGCAGTGTCGTCTATTACCTGCTTATAATCGAATGCGAGTTGCTTAATATATTGTGTCAACGTCTTCATTAGTATAGGTATAATTGACTTTCGGTACAAAAACGACTACTTGAAATAAAGTATTTCAGGAGACAAATGGTCTTGTGGATCATTTATTATTGAAACTAGAAGTATAATGTATACAGCCCTACCGAAATACTCTTCAACTGATTGAACAGGTAGGTTATTGGCTCTATGCATTTATATCGGCACTGTTCTGGGGCATTAAATTTACATCGCAAATTTCTCGGCAAATTCTTTTGACTCTTCAAAACATTTGTTCCATTTTTTTTATCTCATAACACTCATTGTATCATTTATTGCGTCAGTAGAACTTTTTTTTAAGACAATTGAGTTCGTCTTCAATACTCTGCTTAAGGATATAGTTATACAAGTACCTGAAAAATAAAATAAGGTGTAATTCTAACTAACTGAGTAATTAATAAAATCTATGTATACTATTATAAATCTGTGAGAAACCTGCGTGTGCCTGATGTTTTGAAATGGCATCTCACAAAAAATTCTTCAGCAATTAAGATGGTACTTTCAAATATTTATAGCATATGTTCCAGATTAAAATCTGCGAATACAGCTTGCGACTTGTATGTACTGAGGAACGGAGAATGAAATTATAACTATTTCTAGAAGGAGAAATAAGCGCACAGATCACTCTGTATTCGATATGAGCATTCAATAAACACTGACAAAAGATCACACTACGATCATGCTTAGATTCTGTTTTATTTTTTCACTTCGATTATTTAGTTCTCAGTTTTGTACACTAAAATAAAAATAATACGTGGTCACAATCTTAAACGTAATAAGAATCTTAAAATGAATAGTTTTGGGATAGTCATTATTAATTCGCACTTTACCAGCACTAAAAACCTTCAACTTCCTAGCCAGTACTGTTACATTTACTCATTGCTTTTCAGAGATCAGAGCAAGAACATTATTACATATTCAATCATACTATTCGTTTAAAAGCATAAAAATTAATGCAACTGATAAACTAATAGCTCCGGAGTAGGAAATTTTGCTCTTACGGCAAAAAGTAAAACGGTGATTACATGTCAGCTAGATACGAAGCCCGACAGAAAGGAAGGTTTGAATACAGTGACCAGGGAATTTATTTTTCGCAGTTGCAGTCGCAGTTGTTATTAAGTAACGTTCATAACTTTGATTTTTTAATGTACATTTTAGATTGTAATTTAAATCGACATAAAGTTCGAATTACTTACGAACTATTTGACGAAAACAATATGGAACCACTGAAATTAAAAAAATCAACTAGGAATCCTAAAATCTTATGCTACATGGCGCGAATTACAGAACTAAATCCATCGTTCCTTATACATTAACAAAAGTTGACAGCAGTCATTCCGTCCAGGGTACATTTCAAAGTAACCACAACCTCCAGTAATACTGCCGTTCGAAAATCAAAGATGCTTAATTTAATTTAATTTTGATTGCACCCTTCTTGGTCTTTTCATGCACCCACCTACATTTGCCCTCTCCAAATTTCAACTTTAAATTCTTTCAACTTTTTTGGTTAATTGTTCATTATTTCTCTTGGTAACTTATTCCAATCCCTGACTCCCTTACCTAAAAACAGAATCTTCCTACACCTTTGTGCCTGAAATCTAGTGTCAGCTTGTAGTCATGGTTATCTTTTCCCATACTTGCATTACTTTTCATACCTATTGCAATATCTTTCCATGCCTCATCGCCAGTATACGCCTTGTAGACTCCTATGACCCTCTTCACCCTCCTCCTGTCTTGCAATGAATCCCATTCCAGCTCTTTTATCATATCTGTTACTGACTGCATTCGGCAATAATTTCCAGAAACAAATCTAGCAGCCCTTTTTTGCACCCTCTCCAACTCCTGTATTTGATACTCAAAATGTGGGTCCCGTACTACACTACCATATTCGAGCAATGGTCTGACCAAAGTTTTGTAACCCACTTCCTTTACTTCTCTCGTACATCCCCTCATCACTCTTATCGACAAGTGCAGAATTTTGAAACCTCCCTTTCCTACTGCCCGTCCAATGTGTCCTGCCCAGTTAAGCTTGTTATCAAATGTAATACTAAGATATTTACATTTCAAGTCATTAACAAGCAATTCTTTCCCCACCTTTAGTTTTTTATCTGTGTATCTAATAAGCTATATCTTCACTGCATTTATCTTCATCTCATGTTTACCAACCCAACTACGTATCATGTCCAGATCACCCTGCAGCTGTTCGCAGTCCTCTTCCTGTTTTTATCCTTTTATATAGCATTATGTCATTCGCAGAAAATACAAATTCTGTAGTAAACCAACACAATTATTCATCAGAATAATGAATAGCAATGGTTCCAATACATTACCGTGTAGCACTTTCATTTTTACTTCCACTTCTTTTGATATGCTGCATTTCCTAAGCTAACTTTTTGTTTTCTACCTTTTAAAAATTCTTCTACCCACCATACACTTTCTCATCCATTCCAATAGTTTTTACCTTATTTACTATAATTTTGTGGCTCACTCTGTCAAAAGCCTTTGAAAGATCTAGTGCTATACTGTCAGTTTGGCCTCCCTTGTCCATTTAATCCGAAATATCTTGCATATATACCACCAACCAAGTTTCTCATGAATAATCTTGCCTAAAGGGTAGTTGAAAACCACTTACACTCCTCACACATATTTCTCCATTAATTTACCTACCACTGATCTGAAACTGATTGACCTATACTTTTCGACTCTATTACTCACTCCTCCTTTATGTACCGGCGCTACTATCACACTTTTTCAGTCCTCTGGTATGCATAAAGGATCCAGACTCAATTTAAATATTTCTAGATAAGGTACAATGCCACATCTGGCTATCTTTAAGATATCTGTTGTAATATTATCTACACCAGCCCCTTAAAAATTTTTCGCTGGTGAGTTAGCAACACACCATTTTTACCAAGAAAATCATCGAAAGCTATTAATGGTTCTTTTATGAATCGTTTTAGAGGAGTTTTTGACTGTGTGGCAACTCAAGGGCGATACTGTAAATAAAACATAATTATTTCAGTAAAGGTCTTGGTCTTTATGCGATAAAACAAGCCAGTGAAACTTGTCAATGTGTGACTTCTAAAATATATATATATATATATATATCTACAGTGTGGGAAAACATAAATTTGAGAAGGCAAATAATGTTTGTCGATCAATATAACTCTTGTGGAAACGTCTAGGTATTTTCTTACAAACGATCCAATATCTGAAGAAAATGTCGATTGAGAAAACAAACTTTTTATCGGATTAGAACTGGAAGTCGACGTACACGAAATCGGCAAGCATAGAACAGCTTCAGCAGGAGTAATATTTACTTCTTCATCTAAGGTTAAGGTAGTTGTTGAAGCATCGGCAGCACACATATTATGATATGCATTAGTGCTCAGTATAGGTAAATGTTTTTGGTGTTTATCAATCTCAAACCTAGGTTTCTTCATAAAAGAATGAATCTATCTTTCTAAATAAACCACTACATGCATTACGTTTCGACACACCAGCACAATCACATTTTTCGATGCATACTGTAGTAAAAAACACCCGTGTCATAACTAAAATGACAAGTATTTATGTAAATACATCAAACGGTTTAGTGGCGAGAAGCGGTCGAGCTACGTGGCTGTGACGTCACCGAACATCGGACGCGCAGCCGCGAACGAATAGTACGACGCGCGGCGCGACGCGGCAAAATCAAAATTTGCAATTTCGTGCACAATATTCAGTTCACAATGACCTGATCGGATACAACATAAAATTATAAACAGCATACAGTCGCATTTTGACTGTCGTGTATGTTTTTGTGAGATCTGGCCATCCATTATTCAACGTAATCTTATTTAATTAAAATCAGTGAATTTAAAAATATTATCAGAGGCCGAGCCCAGGGGGGGGGTCATGACCCCCATGACCCCCCCCTTGGATCCGCCAATGTTGGTCCTAAACGGCCTCTAAATTCTCCTTGGAGCAAAAACGCCCACTATTACGTCTTCAATGCCGACCATAGGTCGGTACCACCCCTGTTAGGAACTACCAGATTACAACATGTGAATTGGAAGGGATCTTTAATATCAAAACGACAAACAGGCCCCCTGATTGTAAGTCTGTTAATTTTTCATTTTTGCGTTTTAATTTTTTAATTTTTTCCTGATAAAGTAATAACCTTGTTAGTGTCATAATACTAACGAATTTAAGTTGTCACTATTAGTAACTTATAAGTTTCATTATGAAGTGATAATATTATATGCTAAGTCTTAGTAGTACATATAAATGCAATATTATTACAATCATAAGAGTATATTGTAAAATTATTATTCAAAAAATCTTGTATTACCTATTAGATAACGTTATTTGCTGTCAACACCATTTTATGTACCTCCTAGCAAGCTGAAACGTACTATGTAATAATTATTTTCTTATTGCTGTAACAGATGCCCATGGAATGCTATTCGTGTTTCACTGAGCAACAATGAGATCATTGATGAGGTGCTTTGACAGCAAGGCTCTGCAAGATGTTAACTTACCAACAGCTCATCCAGCTAAAAGAATATCCCAATATTTCACTATTGTGTCAGCAGAAAGACAACGTACGAGAGTATGCCGAAAAGCTTTTGATGGCTTGCATGGGTCTCTTATGATTAATAATTTTAATTGCAATGGAGCTAACGCTCCGGTGGCAATTCCCCTAGTCATCTAATTACCCCTATTATTTTATATATATATAATTATAGTGTTAAATCCCTCTCTTTTCCGATTAACAAATTTTAATTTTAAAGTACTTAAGAGTTTTTGGTAAATTATTCGTCACTTGACTTGGCAATTTGATCCAATCCCTGACATCCTTATCAACAAAACAAAATTCTCCCCCTCCCTTATGCATGAAATATCTGATAAAAGAATTCGACGCCTCTCCCATTTGCTTCTACGAGGTAAATTCGAAAGGATATTATTGGTATCAATTGTCCCTGTGATAATGTTTTTTCACTTTCTGTTTGTGGGATAGTTGAGAAGCACATCGATTCATTTATCGTGTAAAAATAAATGTTAGTTTGTTTCTCTTCTATGCATTCCTACACAACTCGCCCGATTATGTTTAAAATTAGGTGAGTTGTTGTATGGGCATTGATGAAGGTATCGGACACTAAACATTTTTTTAAAAAAAACTCACTCCCTCCTCCGCGTCACCCTAATTCAAGAAAATTTACAGTTTTTATTTTATTTTTTTGCAAATATCTCCAAAACAGTAGGGAAATCGGCTAAAGTGGATAGTGATATTCTAAAAGCCCGTAAATTTTCCTGTTTATTGGCTCTGAAATAATTGCTATTGGAGAAGTATTAACGAGAAATTTGAACATGAACTTTAAAAATGGTTTTAAAGTTGGTGCGGTGACATACATACTCGCAATTTTTATTCGATCTTGATGAAACTTTGAACACGTGTATGTTGAAAAAAAGAGAGAACAATACTGTTTACATTTGGTTTGTAAAAACTCAGCTCCTATCCCCATTACTCTCCCCCTTAATTTTGCAGATTTTCCTGATACAAACCCATAGCTTTCATCCGATTTCGATAAAACTTTGCACACGTGTACTTTAAAACAAAGAAAAAAATACTGTCCATTTTTTGTTTACAAAAACCCAACCTCTCTTCCCCTTCACCCCTTAATTTTTGCAAATGTCTTTATACATATCCACAATATCGGTGGAACTTTACACACGTATACCTTAAAACAAAGAGAAAATTGGCTTAATTTGTTTACAAAAACCGCTTCCTCTCCTGCATCATCTTCCTTAAGCGAAATTGACACATGAAACTATCCAGGTTTTGCTCTCAAACGTGGTGGAAATCGGTGACATACTGAAAGCCCAAACATATCCTGTCAAACAGCGTTGGACCGATTCCGATCGGACAATTGCTGACAAAGTAATCAGAACTTGAAATTTAAAATTTTAAAGTTGGTGTGGCGACACAGAAATCTAGTATTTATCTGATCTCGACAGATTTTTGAGAACATGTTTTTTAAAAGAAGGTGTAAAAATAATGTTAACATTTATTTTACAAAATTGCACCCGCTCTACTCATTCATCCCTCTATAGAAATATTTACACAATCAATTTTTTAGTTTTCTTTTGTATATAGATATCTTCAAAGCGACAGAAAAATCTGCCAAAGTGGATGGTGATGGAGAATGTTTATGACAATCCGATCAAAAGGGATAAATCCAGCCCCCAAACAACGTCGGACATTCTGCTAGCTCCCTATAATAGAACGTATTTTTTCAGGGATGAAAAAGCTATTTAGGTGCTCCACTTGATGTGAAGAAAATGCATAACCTATTCAAAGAACAGCATCCTGACTAAGGATTGCAATCCAGCAGTGTTTTCAATCCCGCGGGATCCCGCAAACAGTAACGCATGTATTTAAAATGTAGTTACTTCAAACGTTAATAATTTAAATAATAATTAAATTAATAAATCAATTTAATGTTAAATGATAAAAATTAATAGATAGCATTATTTAATTGGTAAAAATGATATTAAAAGTTTTTAGCATGTCTTAAGTACTTTTCGAGGTTTTACATTTTTGTTTTTTAATCTAAACCAATTTTTTAAATAAATAATAAAAATGGAAAATATTCAGAGTTAGGTCATATTTTGTCCCTTACAATACATCACATGAATTTAAAAAACATGGTTTGCTTAGTGGACAAGTTACCAGAGTTTTTTTTTTTTTTTTTTAAATTCTAAATTATCGTTCCATAACACCGAGAGAAAGCATTCCATTTCACAAAGTGAAGTGAATATACTCTGTAAAGTGTAGACTTGGCTCAGAACAAGATCTCATAACTTTTTGTCTCTGCACGAGCACGAGCACGAGACTTGGCTTTTTTTTTTTTTTTTAAACAAAAATTGTTTTATGGGATTCATTATTATATCTCCTGATTCCTTGATTGATCTGACAGTGATTCAATTTTATTGAAGGAAACTACTCACAAACACTAAACTGTCAAATATTTCATTTTCACATATGTGGCCGTAACGACGTTTTAGAGTGGAAATTATTACCTTTTAGTAAGAAAGGAGAATTTCTCGGCGAATGATTGCATTAGAGTTTTCATGGGTTGTATCTCTGGATTTCATTGTAAATACACGAGATTTCACACGTGAGGGAGAAGGCGGAGGCAGCCGTCGAAGTATAGTGTTCTCACAACACAATTCATCGATACACCCGTGAAAACTTCATTGTAACTTTTTGCCTTTAGTCGAAATAATAACGAGGATAATTAATCTATAGCCTGTGCGGCACATGTAAGCAGGCAGCTTTCGTCAAAGAAATGCATAGAGGCAGCGGCCAAAACAACAATAAGTTCAAAGGATATACAATTGCCTTTTGATAGCTGCTAAATAAATAGTTATGCGATTAAAATTACGATAACATTAGTTTACTATCAAAGAATAATCAAATTTTCAGACGCAAAAAAGGAAATTGTCACAATAACTTTATCTGCAAATACAGAAAATGGGAATAATGAAACCGTGAATAAAAAGCTGTAACTGTGTAGTTCAGATAACGTTTGCAACACACAAAAAATAATTATATAGTTAGAAAATCGTACTAAATACGCAACATAACTGAAATTACATAAATGTCTACTCGAAAATGAATTCGTAAAAGTGTATCTATTTACTTACGAATGACGAAGGTTGACAAAAACAAACGTTTGTTCACACGCGCCAAATGCAAACTGGAAGGGTATAGGCAAACAGTGCAATACATCCGATAGAGACCGAGTGGGGCAGCGAGTCATGAACTGACACGCGTTTTATCCGCATTTTGCGGATTGCGGATCCGCTTAATTTTGTGCGGGATCTGTCAGACTGTCTAATGATTCGGGATCCCGCGGAATTGCGGGATCCCGCTTTGCTGGATTGCAATCCCTATTCCTGACGTTAATGTCGAGTTCAAGTTTAATCTAAGGTTTTTTATTGAAAAATTTTCTTTGAGATTCGGACGCCCTGAAGTTGATACTTGAGTAACATGTTATTAATTAGACATTAAGATTAAAAGTGATTCTTCATTCTGTGATTCTGTAAAAGAGTTGTTTCTGCAGAACACACGATTCACAGACGTAAGACCAAAAATTTTATTCCCGGATTAAACTCGTAACTCAAATGTGCAAATATCTAGATGATGTCTTGGGGAATAATTTTGATTTCATGCAAACCCCCCCCCTCCCCTTCCGTATATTACTGTACAAGATATGTTCTGTCTTCGCCAGCTGTGGGTGAATTATTTTGGCATTTATAACTTCACATCTCGGTTATCTACGTTTTTCATCTACTATGAAGGCATGGCGAAGAAAGGTACAATTGAAGTTTGTTCTATGCTTTTGAAATAATTGATAAATGTATCCCTTCTACTGTCATACAACTGCAAATTTTCCCAGACAAGTGCCCCAGCCAAAATAAAAACAATTCAGTAATACTGTTTTTACTCATTTTAACAGTAACAGAACGTTTTGCCGAGATACACCACTATGAAGTCATACAGAGATACTTTTACTTCCCCAATGATCACAATTCTGGCATACTTAAAAATAAAAGAGCGGATTTATATTCCAAATCAATAGAAGGATATTATTCTTTCGGCGAAAAGTGCATTCCTAGTTATGGCTCTTGATATAGACGAAGATTTAGATGTTAAGAGATGATAGAGCTCTTATTTCAAGAAATCGTCTTTGTCGACTGAATCATGTGGAAAGAAAACACCTAAGGAGCAGAAAAATGCTTTACAGCCATCCTCATACTTGGCTTTCAACTACTCTTCGAACACAAAGTGCTCAATTGGTGCTAACACTTTCATAGGGGGGTTGAATATTTAAAAAAAAAACAGTTTTTTTTAAAAAAAAAAAAAAACACACAGGTGAGACAGTTGTCTGTAATAAAATTTCCATAAAGTATAGCAAGGTGGCCAACATAAGACAAACCAAGCTCTACATAGAAGAAAAACACCTGGCATCAAAAGCAAATTTTTGCAGTAGCCAACAACTCAGGGCCGCCTACAATAAATCTCTGATGAGGCAGGCGACTCATTTTAGTTTTCAAATAATTTCATGTTTAGAAATAATTAGCAAGCCGCTGAATCCCTGCGATTTTTATTCTTTCCTTTTTTAATGTTGTGATAATTTCTGTTTTTTTTAAGATTACCATTTTGTGTAACTGTATGTCATAATTTCTAATAATTTGATGTTATAATAATTCATTCCACCAAATAAGTACTACCATTAGTTTGATTGGATTTTTCAGTGATCATTTCCTATTTTACAACTACTGACTGTCAAAATAGTACAAATTCAAAATTTTAAATTTATATAAAGTCATAAACTTTCAACTAAAAATTACGTTTAAGGTTTCAAATTGCCCATTGCGTGCATCTGTATGTATGCCAATAACTTGTTTATTCCTGTTTTTGGAAGAAGTATAAACAGTTTTGTGTCTCCCTTGTAAAAGTAAGAAAAGTTGACTGATGCCCTTTCTGACCTATGCAATTCAATTAGATTCACACTTTCTTCCCTTTTCCTGCCATTCGTCAGATTATTATTACAACTTCGTCGAAAAACCATAAAACTTATCCAGTGTTTAATTACATTAAGTAAAAGCGCGCAAGTATATAAAAATTACTAAACCAAAGAGAATAAACTCTCTACCAGAATACTAAACTTCAAATTACCACGAGTAAGGTTAAACCTTAAAAGCACATAAACAAACTTAGTATATGTGGATGAATTTACTGTATAAATAGTTCTTTCTAACACTTACCGACAAAGAAACGTTTATATCCCGTGCCGTGACTATTTGAAACTGCAATATGTACGAAACTCACGCGAACTCAACCACTGAATAAATGAGTTAAAAGTGCGATCGCATCTCCAGCAAGCAAGAGCGAGAGCTTCGACCATGTGAATGCGTGGCAAGAGAGAACGGGTCAGCACGAGCGCTGGGGTATACACAACCATGTATTTCGATCCAGACACAACAATAGCGTAACGGAGTGTTCTCCCTCCTAAAGGTGGAAAGGATAACAGATTGGAGACCTATCAGGTCTTCCTTCTGGTTTAGCTATTTAACACTTGCTTATACTTCGCAAAAACCTCATACCAGTATCAATTAATTTATAAAACGTATGTCTTGTTTACAAAACTGAAATAATGCTATTTAAGCTTATAATAAATAATCGACGCTTGTGTTTACTTACATCGAAGTTTTAACATTGCGCAATTCGTATGAGCCAAAGTCGATGTCTGACGCGAATAATCTGCCAAGTTCTACGGCGTCAATTTTGTGCAAATTGTTACTGTTTGTTCAGCTAAATCCTCGTTCCATAGCTAATTACGCTTGTCTTTCAGCATATAACTGAGAATAATTGTATTCACGATACAAAAGCTCCTACAAACGAATAATTTAAGACGAAAAGTCTTTAATAACTTTGCCGTCTGGGAAGGTGTGACGTAATCCTTTCTCAATGACGTTCGCGGTCACTTGACTGAATGCCTGATTTTTCCGAATTTATTTTCTAAAAATAATAATAATCTTTATCTTTTATAATAAATAATTTTGTTTTTTGTTATCTCTTTAGCATGATTAGTCATTAAAAACTGCTATGCGTCCGATTTATTCTTAGTTGACACAGCCAATTAGCGACCAAACAGAAATAACCAACTATGTAAACAATTGCTTCTCTAGCATAACTGCAGAACATCAGACAAAATTTCCAAATACACAAACATATCAAAACTGTCATATTGAAGTGAATTCCATAATCCTAAACCCAGTAACAGAGGAAGTGGTGGATAAAACAGACCTCAGAATAAAAAATAAAAAGCTGTCGGTTTAGATGAGGGGCACATGTTTCTAATAAAATTTGTATACATATCCTTCGAGCCCCATTAGTATATGTAATAAATGAGTCTTCACAACTGGTGCATTTCCTGACTTCCTCAAATAAGCAAAGATCCTATCTATATTATAAAATGGAAGTAATGAAGATGTAGAACATTACTGGCCGATTTCTATAATGTAAACTTTCTCCAAAATTTTTGAATCACTTATAAAAGATAGCTTAAACAGCTTCATGAGCAAATATAATATCCTTAGCAAATTACGGTATGGTGTCCAGGCAGGAAAAGGAACAATCTAGTTGGGTTCGTAAACATGGGATGAAGATAAATGGAAACAAGAGTCAGCTTATTAGATACACAAATAAAAAACAAAAGGTTAGTTATCTATATAAGGTTGAGAAAGTATTGCTTGCTTAAGACTTGAAATGGAAATATCTTGTCATTACTTTTGATAACAATCTTAACTGGGCAGGACACATTGGACATGTGGTAGTAAAAGTGTTCAAAGTTCTGCACTTGTTGGAGAGAGTGATGAGGGGACCTACGGGAGAAGTAAAGGACCTGGGTTACAAAACTTTGGTCAGACCATTGCTCGAATATGGTATACTATGTTCACTCTCAAGTGGCGCGCCAAGGTCATATTCCCCTCGCCCCCCGCCTCACCTCACCACCCCCTCCCGTTGCCTTCCCCTCTGAGCAGACCGCTGCCTGCAGGCAGGCAGGAGGCAATGTCTTATGGCGCAGTATTGTCGTACTTATACCACCAGTACATCGTTAAAAAACGCTGTACGTGAAATGGCGTCAGATAGTTACATTAGGCGACAGTCAAAAACAAAAATTTCTGACGTGTATAATTTTTTCAAGACGCTAAAAAAACTCTGAAAAGAAAATTAATATACTTTTTCACAGCGCTGCCATTTCTACGGATTTATCCGTAGATCTATGGATTTTTATAAACATTTAGGATTTTCGGATTTTGTTAAAATATCTACGGATTTTTTATACTTTTATCATTTGTCGATATTTTATTATATTGGTGTGCTTTTAAACTTTGAGCGTATAGTGTTACTGCATTACAGAATTGTCAATAAGTGTGAATCGTTTCCTTGCAACCGCTCGTGTGAACCAACGATTGAAATAAATCTCATATTTTGTTTGGTTACAGATTTTATAGATATTAAAAGACTGCAATACAAAACTACCGACGCAATCTTTATACACGGTCACATGCTCGCTGGCACGGCTTACAAAGAAGTGGCTTCCGAGAAGGATTAACCAATATCCGAGAATTAAAGGGGTCGCAGTTTTTAACATTTCCTATTACTAAATTTAATTTCAACAAAAAAAAGTATGGTCGCTAAAAAAAAAAAAAGAGAGAGAGAGAGAGTAGGTCAGCAGCAGCGGTGATAAAAGTGACGATGTATAAAACATGTTCAGGGATATTTCTTACTTTGAATGTAGAATATTATTTTTGTAATATTAAAGACCTGGGAATAAAAAGTATTCTTAATTTTGACTGTTTCTTCGATAATTACTGTTTCACTCTTTCAGTTAGCGAGTCTCCGGATTTTTGCACCCAATCTGCGGATATTTTAGCGGCCATCTACGGATATTCAAAGCCAAGTGTCTGGCAGCACTGCTTTTTCGGGAACCGCAAAAAATTACAGAAGAGGCTTGTGGCGTATTTTTACGAAACGTGCAGCGTGTATGTAGCGAAGCGAAGCTGAATGTTCCAGGTCATCCTTTTCTTCTCCAAAGAAAAACATTCACCGAGAATAACCGGTCATGGAGATGGATGACTTCCGGAAATATATCATTCGACGTTCTGTAATAGAATTTTATGATCGAGGCGAATATGCCTACCATAAGGAAACTGAGGATCAGCAAATCATGGATTCGTTGAAGGGGCTGGTTTAGTGTTTCAATATAAATTTTCTGGCGTCCATCACCAAGAAATCTGTAGTGAAGTGTTCAGAGAATGGTTTTCTAACTTGCTTAAGAGCCTGGAAGAAGGGTGTGTCCTCGTAATGAATAATGCAAGTAATCACTCAAAACTCAGATAAAATCCAATTACTACCACTTTCAGTTCAAAATTTATACGACGTGTCTAGAGAATTAACTTCCACTGGGAAACACATCTAAAACTTGGATTTAACTCTCGAAATGTCTTGCGCAACTTTTAAAACTAAAAATAATGACTAGAAACAGTAAATTATATTAATTGATGTCATGTAAATAATTTTTATCTTTATTAACATATGAAATTGAAGTTGGTAAATAAGCAGCTTCTACGACACATGACACTAATTTCGCTCATGACAAATAATTAAAATGCTCGATTTTACTAAAGAAAACATCACATGAAATGTAATATATTGTTCCACATACGTTGTGAGGATGATTGCGCATGCGCGGCAGCTGTTTCCCCTACGCCTGTAGAGGTTGGGGCAGCGGAGTGGGAATAGAGCAAAGTGACCTTGGCCCGCCTTTCCCAAATGAAAACAGTTTAGTGTAGTATGGGACCCTCATTTTTACGTATCAAATACAGGAGGTGGAGAGGGTGCAAAGAAGGGCTGCTAGATTTGTTTCTGGAAATTATCGCAGAATGCAAATCAGTGACGGATATGATAAAGGAGCTGAAATGGGATTCATTGCAAGACAAGAGGAGGATGAGGAGGGTCATGGGAGTGTACAGGGCATATACTGGCGATGAGGCATGGAAAGATATTGCAATAGGTATGAAAAGTAGTGCATTGAAGGGAAAAGATGACCATGACCACAAGCTGGCACTCGATTTCAGGCACGAGGGTGTAGGGAGATTCTGTTTTTTAGGTAAGGGTGTCAGGGATTGGAATGAGTTACCAAGAGAAATGATGAATAATTTACCGAAAACTTTGAAAAAATTAAAGATAAAATTTGTATAGGGCAAATGTAGGTGGGTGCAGGATAGGGGGAAGATGTGTGTGTAGGGATATTGCCACCGGAGCCTGTGCTCCATTGCAAATTAATTATTTTTTTTTAAAAAATCAGCAATAGCATAGTTTACTAAAAATTTACATGAAGCTCTTGACGGAGGTGATCATGCAGCAAGTTTATTCCTAGAATTCCCAAAAGCTTTTGATTCTGTGGACACAACATCCTCCTGCAAAATCTAGAAGCGATAAGAATAAGGGGCTGTGTAAAATCCTGGTTCCAGTCACATCTAATAAACAGAATACAAAAAGTTGAAATCTATTTATGTAAGTTCCTGCCAGAACCAAGACATTTAAGTGTTGGCATCCTACTGGGAAGCATTCTAGGTACCTTATTATTTCTAATTTACATAATTCATTTTATTTTATATCCAGCGTCAGTCATAAATATAAGATTTTATCGATGAACTCCAGGCTAAATGAAATACAGCTCTTAAAGAGGTCTTAAACTTGTCCCGAAAATTTAAATTGATCCTCAACATAAATAAAACAAACACTGTCAAATTCAGTTGGAGTTGCAGATTTCAACCGATAGTCTTGAAACTGAATAAGGAAAACATTAAGTGTGTTGTTGGTACAAAATTTCTTGGAATGATCTTTTATCATCAGTTAAATTGGAAAGAACTTGTACAATTATTGAGGAAGAAAATATCCACTACATGTTTTGCACTTAAAATTTTAGCTTCTATATGTAATGATGATTGCCTCAAGGCAATATACTTTGCCGATATTCATTCGATAATAGCCCACTAAATCATCTTTTCAGCATGAAGCAAAAAAAAAAAAAAAAGTAATCACCTCAAATTACAACAATGGTCGGTAAGAATAAAAATAAATACTTCAAGGAGAACCCATTGTAAGGACATATTCAGAACATCAAGCATACAGACATGTTCCATCCTGTTAAGCCTATATCCTCAATTCTATCATGCATATAAAAAATAACTTACATGACTTTACCACCAACAGTTCCATCCATACATATTTCACAAAATCAAAAAATGAACTCCACATAGAAAGTAAGATAAAAAGTAAAAGTCTAATTAGTTGTTTCCACAAAGGAGTGAAATTATGCAACAATCTGCTAGTGAAAATTAAGGGAGAGAAAAAAGTTTTAAAGAAATGCAAAAGATGTGTCTAGTAGTAAATATTTATTATTCCATAGAGGATTATTTAAAGTAAATCAAATTACATAAAACAGCTGTGTTCAATAAACTAGTAGTTATAGATAACTGGTACAATATTTTATGCATATATCTATATGTCATACATTTATAGATGAATTTACAAATTATATATTAAAAAATAATCTGACGAAACCAATATATATATATATATATAAATGTATCATATGGTGAATAAAATAAATTTAAAAAGTACGCATTAAAATTCTTGAATTAGCAGTAGTTGAAATAGGCAATTGTTAGAGCCTTGAATAAATGTTGAAGATACATCTTTACCGTACTATCAGTAAACTCGTGTCACAAATATTCTATGTGAAACTGTGGTTGTCTATTTTATCAATTAGCTATGTAACTAAAGGTGATTAAAAAACATATGAAAGATGAACTAGAACAACGGTTTTACTTCATTCGACATAATTTGTCAGGTCATTAAAAAAAAAATATTTTATCAGATGTTACATGGTTTCTAAATCCCAAAATAAATTATTTTAAACATTAAATCAAAACTGGTATGTTTCCGTGTCCCGAATCGTGGAATGAGAGTTGTATTTTTGCAGTGCAGTATCTTTGTATTGTTTTGAATGTCAGCTGATTCGTATAGTTAAATAGTAATCTGGAGACGACTGAGCGAATTGATATGGAGCCAATACATGCCGTCTACATTAAAGAAGAGGTGGGTCTGTGGCTTTTACGTGTTTGTACAGGCACAATGTGGTGATTGCTGTCTCCACGGTAACACTGATTGTGACCTGATTATAGTGGATGATGTTATGTGTGTCCTGCTGCACAGTTTTGAAAATAGCTCACTTAATTAATACACACTAGTTAATTGTTTGCCGTTTGTTTATAGACGTGAAGTTTCATTGATTCAATCACAGAAAAATCCATTACTGATATACAATTTATTTAGGAGAATTTTGCGTTTATGTTGAACTTGTGCGTTTCTTCCACAGTTAGTATGATGTCAGGGTACCGAAATTCTTGCTTTTGTAACGTTAAAAAAAACATATTCATAATTGTTTGAGCTGTTAGGCAATACACTTACTTTCGTGATTGGTAGTACCTTTACTGAAACTGATCATTCAAATGCCATTTGCAGTGTACGTATTGCACGGCGAATTTATCAGTCGCTTTCGTTAAGAGTTTATAATGTGCAGTGTTAACAACGTTAAGCATTAAATGACTTCCTACTTAAGCAATTTCAGTCTCTAATTTATATGACTATTTTATATTATTTAGGATATCTTGCCTATTGAAATTGAGTTGTGATACGAAGTTTTGGCAATAATTTTTTTTTTTTTTAAATTAACTGAACATAACGGCAGTGATCGAAATACAGCAGTGTGAGATCGTGTAAAACTGGAAAAAGTGTATTTATGTTTACTATATAAGCTGCAGTGGGATTCCTGAATATCGCGTTACCTCTAGAACTACTTGCCACGGTGTTAGCTTATGACCTCATAGTACTGCGATAGTTAATCGCAAGACGCAGTAATTTGAAGCAGTAACTAGCCTGTAATACATCCTTGAATAACATGAAACAGAAACAGTACAAAAGGCGACGAGAACATGCGCAAAATTCCACCTACCTTCGCGCGTTTAAGAATTGCACACAGAAGAATGGCATCTCTGCTGGTAATCTATTATACTGCTGGTATTATTAGCTAACATTTAATTTATCTTATTGATTCACACATTTTCTTAGTACCTGATACAGATTTCAGTATTTCTGATTGCTCTTTCTCATACCTACCCCATATATCATACTGAATTGTCTTAACTGCCTGAAATTATTCTTATACTGTGTTTCTGTTCAGGTACCTGATTTCTGTTTGTATTGTTTCAACAAACTCCAAAGTCACAGCACTTATCACTTTTGTTTGCCACCTATTTCCTAGAATATAATGAATGTATCTAGTCCTAAGTGTTCATAACTATATGATATTCCCATGCTTCAAAACATTATGTGCCAATAAATCTTGTAGATTGGACATACTATGGTTCAAAATATTGATTAATTTCATAGCAATCAATCAAACTCACTTTGTGAATTTAATTATTATTGTTTGTACCGTACGCTATCCAGAGTAATCGAGTATGTAAGGTATATGTTACTGCTACTTTTGTGAATCAAAAATAGATTATTTCTTTATTTATTTAATTTTATTTTTTTTAGGAAAATTGTTTTAAGTAAATATGGCAACCAATTTTTTTAATAACTTTTTGGATAATTGTTTTTTTATTTTTCATTCATTGGAATTTGCAGTTAATATTTTCTTCGGAATTTGAGTTTTGTGGACATAGAGAATGGAGCTCGGTTTTATTTTGGAAGCCTTGTTGTTAGTTACCTCTGTTTTATCCACTGACAGAACAGAGTAAGGAACAGTAAAGCTTCAGTATTTCTTAGTATACATGTCCTGTTTCATGACAAAAGTTAATAAGGAAGTGTTTATGACATTTATATTTTTTATTGTTAAACAATAATCTTTTACCTATAGGTTTTGATATTTTATTTTACTAAGATTATATTGATTTTAATTTCTTACGTATAGTTTTTATTTATTATGTTGTGTATTTATTTCACTTTGGCAGGTAATGTTAGCAGATGATGAATATGAGGATACAGTTTTGGCCCCTGTTCCTAATAGGTAAGGTAATTAATTCCATGTTATTAGTAATCAGTTATTTGTCTAGAGAAAGGATGGTATATCATTACCTAGGCACCTGATGGTTGTTTTTATCTTTTCATCTTGCTTCACACCCATTATTATTAAAACTTGTAAATTCTTCCTTTTACCATATATGATAGATGAGAGATCAGTCCTGGCATTTTGGAGATTGGAGATTTGTTTGTCCTTTTGGCTTTTCAGATTTTTGTTTTTTATATTTTCTTGAATCACTATCGGTAAATGTTATGTTAGTTCCTTCATAAGGGCCATGGCCTTCCCGTAATACTTTCTTGGTTCTCATACTGTTTTTGGTGATTGACAGTAAAGGTTACTTTCTTCCTTTGAAAGCTAATTTCTTTGCTTTTTTATTAAATTATCTAAACTTTTAAATATTATTTGCCAGTATGACCGCTCTGTTGGCCCCTTTTTTTTCAGCATTATAGTAGTATCATGCTTATGGAAGAAGTTTTCATTCTCATGACTTGGTGGGCAGGGTACAAGAGCTAGTGGTTCACTATTACTGATCACCAGATTAAACACCAAAACCTCCCCACACTGTGTACAGAGGGAGGACGTATGACACTGTTGATGATGATTTGTCTCTCAGAAGATGTTGAGCTTGTTGGGCCAGATCACACTCTCACTGCCTTAACATTTTATCCTTTTACTGTGCAGATGATACAGTACACCAAATATAAGCATATTACAGTCATCAGCTCAACAATTGCATATAATACACTTGCATCACTGAAAACCAGTACATATTTTTCATATTTATATACTACACTGCCTTCATGGAATAGTTCTATTCATGACAGTGCTGACACACAGGTTAACTGGTATGTCGATTATTATCATATTGCGAATATTTTGCAGGCATAGTTTACGTGCCTAAGGCATGCTTAAAAGTGTATCATATTTTTAATTAGATGCATGACTTTTGTGCTTGTTATTGTGCCATTAGTGAATAGTTGGTGTCGGGTTGTTGACATGCTAATGGATACACATTTGTTTCTACAGTCACTTGTTCATTTATCACTTTAGTTGTTTTAATGGTTCTAGTAATCATTGGACAATTTATACCTACTATGTGAATCTGATAAATCAGTATAGATTTGAGAAGTGTGTTTGCAGTTTTGTAGTAATGAATTTTCGAAGCATAATGTGTTGTAATGCTTTCTATAAAGATTGTACAACAGTTGCTATTGTTCCTAATATATATTGTTCTAGATCTAGTATCTTTGTGTATTTGTTTACTTAATCATGTAGACACGTGAATAAATATTTTTGAAATATATTCAGTGACTGAAGTTAATTGTGAACTTATCAAGAAGATTTAGGGAAGGTGCTAAATTTGCATCACTTTTGGCTGTAAAGTTCTTAGTGCTAATCTTCAAGCATCGCCGAGCAGATAAAATTTTCTTTATTTGTACTATGAAATATTGTTTTCATTCATGTTTCAGAATTACTATCTGAAATACAATGATGATATAAGAACTTATTGAAGCACCTTGTAGGTAGATTGAAAGAGGAATTCCCAAAAATATAAAATAATATATATAAAAAACTATAATTTAAATAAATGCATAGTTTTTGTCTGCGCACAAACTAAAATCATTTATTTATTTATTTCAGATCCATTTATAGCTTTTACTTGTCATATTATTAATTGAACCTACCTTCCTTGTTGTGGATATCTCTATAAGGAAAAGTTGACCGACACAACTTTTTTTGGATTGATACAAAATAGAACAAATATTAGCATTACTTTGGAAGCAGTAAACCCTTCTTCTCAAAATATTACTCTTCCTTTCTCGTATTTCTAATCGCTGATCTCGTATTTCTATGTACACATCTTCTCAGAACGTCTCATACTTCTATTTACTGTTCTCGTATTTTTATTTATTTTACCTTGTCGTCATAGTGAAAATTTCTACTTAATTGTTTATTGTAGTTTTTTCTAAAGTTTTATTTTCTTTGCTATGAGAAAATAAAAAACACCATTTCCGTTCCACATCATCCAGCTTCGCCAAATAAATAATAATCTAATGTGAATTAATTCCCTTTTTTATTATAATTCTATAACATCCTTAATCATTGAATATGTACAGTTTCTTTTCCACAGTAACTCAAAATTAAAAGCGAACACAGTACGGCCTTCACCAAGCTTGTCTAGTCTTGATCTATCCTTTCTGTTTATATAAACATTTCCTTAGTTACCCATTTCACAGAGTAATTATTATGGTAGCATGTTATACTACACCTTCTGCCAAAATCTTCTATAGCAATTTAAAAAAAAATCCCTCCTGTTGTCACATCACATACAGCGTCATATTGTGTAATTACGTATCTCAATCAGTCTGCTAAAACACCTCTGATTTTGAAAACCAGAATACTAGAATACAACTTCCATCTCACACTACCCAATGGTTTCCATAGTTTCTATTTTTGTTACCTACTTCCCTTTTAATGCTCAATTTGCCATCATGTTCTAGTAATGGGCTTGGCTTCCAAGATTCCTTCTTATACTCATCCACATTACAACTTCAAATAGTTAAGTCTACAAATAGTGATCACTAAATTACTGTATCTCTCATCTGACTATTTCTCATAGATATCACACTTAATTGGTCTAACTGCCTGGCATTATTTCATATTATATTTCTTTCTTGATAAATGTTTTTTAGCATTGTGTGTATAAACTTAAGAGCCTCAGTTGCTAATAGTTTTTATACGTTCTTTTTCAACAAATGATGAAAATATTTAATCCTAACAAACGTTAATTCTTATTCTGGCAGTACAGTCAATCTATTTTTATTTCAAGGTGTAACATAGTTATAGGAAATTTTATTTATTTCTATTTTTTGCAAGCAATATAAATTAGTAACACAATACTTTTATTATACACGTACATATTCCATACCACAGAACTGGAGACCTGGTACACTGATACAAAGATTTTTGCCAACTTATAAAGTATTTGTAGAAAACACTTTGCTCAGTATTTGTGGAATCAGCCTTACTACTTAAAATCTTCTTCACATTTCTTACATTCATACTTGGCATTACTCTCAACAATTATTTCTCATTTATTTACTACGGTAGTAGTACATCTAATCTTTACATTAATGTCAGAGAAAATAATAATAGTTTTCATTGTAATAATAATCGCACAGATTTGTGGCTTTTTGTAGTAAAAACTTTAAGAGGAGGAGGAGAACATTAAAACAATTCAAAATTGTATAGTAGCCCATGACAGAAAATATGGGAAAATGGTAACACAGGTACAAGAAATAATAGGATAAAAGGCAGAGGTTCAGGGGAAAACACTTTTTTCATAACAATAAGGAAGATTACTTTTGAAGCATGTGGTACAGACACTACACTATGGATTGTCCAACACTGTCAAAAATACCTGGATTTACTTGATTATCTGCAACAGTGCAGACTGTTGTTGTGTCCAGATCCATTTCAGTATCTACATATGTTTTATACACAACAGATGTAAGTGTCCCTAAACTAGATAGTGGGGTAGGGAGGGGAGAGCCAATCAGTTACAGATATTCCATAGTTGATCAAATTCTTCAGTCAAATGTTGATAATCATACAAACCTTAATGCGGAGGTGCAAAGTCATGTTGGAACCTAATATTTTGCATCACATTTTGTGGCACAGCCTGAAGCAATTCCAGAAAGATGCTATCATCTGCTGTTGTCATACATGATGGAAACATGTAATGCCCCACCAAGTGGTTAGTGGCCAAACATTCACTAAGAAACAATGTTGTGCATTGCTCTCTCATTACCATTGCTTTAATCAAACATGCTGTCTTGCATGATAGTTGCTTCATTGATTACTAAAACATATGATAGTAAACAAACAATTTGGTACATTTTTCTAGAAACCATTGGCAAAACACTCAAGTACAGGATAATCTTTGGGAATGATGAGTGTCATCTTTTGAGATGATATGTGTATAA
>JARYHS010006964.1:4895776-4955764 GCA_031002005.1 Vandiemenella viatica
TTGCAATACCTTGCATGATCATCGGAATAAGCTCTGCTGGATTACTTCTAGAGTGCACCCACTAAATAGGGTAGAACAGCCTGTGCGAAGAACCTATGCAGCTGCTGGTGACGACGCTGCCAAGAGAGAGTTACTTTCTAGTATAGCGTAGGAAATGTGAACAATTAAAATCATTGAATTTTTTCACGTGATCTCGTATCATTTTTTTCGATTTATATATTCAGTAACACATGAGATGCCGTTTCAACTCTGCACTGCTGTCGAATTCTTATTTTTCTTTGGACTTCCTCTCTCTCCAAGCCACATGTTTACGAGTACTTCTGAAACACCTGCAAGGATACTACCAAAGATGCTGGCATTTCCTTTTATTTTTGACTTATGGCTTAACGCCTCGTCAACGGTGAAGTCCATAGAGGCAAGAAAGTGACTGGGGCAAGTAAAGGGAAGGAATTCGGGCATGGCTGTTAAAGAGAAGCATCCCAGCATTTACCTGAAGTGTTTTGGGGTAAACATGAAACACCCAAATCTTTTTGCCCAGATGGGTATTCGAACCCAATTACTCCCAGATGCGAGGCCAAAACATTAACCATTCACCACCTACCACGCTCGGTACTGCATTTTCATAACATTTAAGGTCATATATCACATTCCAAAAGTGATAATGTTGCTCAGATATAAGTGGAAATTCTCAATCGTACTCAGTAAAATTGACATTAAAGTTTTTCTTCAAATTTATATACTATTAACATCGCCAGTGATAATCATTAGTTGCAGCAGTCTAGCAGCTTAATCGACTAAATTACAACAATGGCATATCACAGACTGGCCAATCGACTTGTAATTAATTTTAAATGGCTTAGCCAAAATAAGTCATTTTGAAACGAGAATTAATAGCTTCACATAAATAAAAATTACATTAATAAAACATTAGATATTTAATTTCCATAATACAAATGACAGAAGAAAAAAATAAAGAACACTGTAAAATGGTACTTTACCTTAGTGAAGAAGTTGAAGACTTGATTTGTAAAATTTTCCCTTTATGCTTTTGGAGTGCATTCGAATCTTCAAATATATTGGAACAGCATGTACAAATGCACAATGGACAGTGAACAGTGTATATATGACAGAATACATGTTTTACTAAAAAATGCTTGTTAGAAAAATTTTGCATACATAATGCACAAGAAAGCTGAAATAATGCTGACTCTTTTAACTCACTCATTTTACAGTGGGAAATATGTGTGTGGGATGTTAACATATCTGGTAATACATCACCACATTTTTCGCAGACATGTGCTGGTGGAATTAAATAGCTGATATGTTTGAAAATATGTCTGACCATCAAGCTGATTGTGGAGAATTTCTGCAGGCACGTGGCACATGAGAATTTCATGGCCTGATAAGTGACTCAGTTTCATTGCTCCTATCTGACACTTGAACACTGTCCATAGTACAGCCGATCAAAGTGGAAGTGTTTCTTACTATTGCTTCACTTCCAGGGAATTCCACCACATTTGCAGTCTTGCCACAGTAGTGAAGTAATGCCTCTTCTTCAAATTTAAATTGTGTGCTAAAAAACGTGAGCTTCATGTGAAAGGTGTTCAATAAACAATATATCATATTAATAGAAGTTCAAACTTGAAAAGGATGTGGAGAGCATAAAAATGATTCAGAATCGCACAGCAACCTATGGGCATGGATGTAATTGTTCGTTGCTAGATGGCGCTGATCATGAGAGTGCCGTAGGGGAAATAGGTTCATTTGAACAGTAATTGCTGTACAAACAGCATGGAATATTATGCCAACAGGAAGCTCACAGACGTATACTGGGTGTGTGGACTACCTGGTGACAATGCACAAGCAGCTGAACAATTGTACCGAGAGAGGTTCCCTCAGATAGTTGCATTGGTCCACCATATATTGTCATATGTGCATCGCAGTTTGTGCGAATATGTAGTTTTACAGAGTAACAGCCATTATGAGGGCAGGCTACGAGTGATTCATAAGTCCGCCATAGAAGAAATTTTATTGGATGTTGAAAGAGGAATCCGAATTACAGCACATGTGCCAGAGGAGTGTCTTGGAATACTGTACATTATTGAAAGCTGGATCCTTATACACATATCATCTCAAAAGATGACACTCATCATTCCCAAAGATTATCCTGTACTTGAGTGTTTTGCCAATGGTTTCTAGAAAAATGTACCAAAATTGTTTGTTTACTATCATATGTTTTAGTAATCAATGAAGCAACTATCATGCAAGACAGCATGTTTGATAAAAGCAATGACAATGAGAGACAAATGCACAACATTGTTTCTTAGTGAATGTTTGGCCACTAACCACTTGGTGGGGCCTTACATGTTTTCATCATGTATGACAACAGCAGATGATAGCATCTTTCTGGAATTGCTTCAGGCTGTGCCACAAAATGTGATGCAAAATATTAGGTTCCAACATGACTTTGCGCCTCCGCATTAAGGTTTGTATGATTATCAACATTTGACTGAAGAATTTGATCAACTATGGAATATCTGTAACTGATTGGCTCTCCCCTCCCTACCCCACTATCTAGATTAGGGACACTTACATCTGTTGTGTATAAAACATATGTAGATACTGAAATGGATCTGGACACAACAACGGTCTGCACTGTTGCAGATATTCAAGTAAATCCAGGTATTTTTGACAGTGTTGGACAATCCATAGTGTAGTGTTGTACCACATGCTTCAAAAGTAATCTTCCTTATTGTTATGAAAAAAGTGTTTCCCCCTGACCTCAGCCTTTTATCCTATTATTTCTTGTACCTGTGTTACCATTTTCCCATATTTTCTGTCATGGGCTACTATGCAATTTTGAATTGTTTTAATGTTCTCCTCCTCCTCTTAAAGTTTTTACTACAAAAACCACAAATCTGTGCGATTATTACAATGAAAACTATTATTATTTTCTCTGACATTAATGTAAAGATCAGATGTACTACTACTGTAGTAAATAAATGAGAAATAATTGTTGATAGTAATGCCAAGTATGAATGTAAGAAATGTGAAGAAGATTTTAAGTAGTAAGGCTGATTCCACAAATACTGAGCAAAGTGTTTTGTACAAATACTTTATAAGTTGGCAAAAATCTTTGTATCAGTGTACCAGGTCTCCAGTTCTGTGGTATGGAATATGTACGTGTATAATAAAAGTATTGTGTTACTAATTTATATTGCTTGCAAAAATAGAAATAAATAAAATCTCCTATAACTATGTTACACCTTGAAGTAAAAATAGATGGACTGTACTGCCAGAATAAGAATTAACGTTTGTTAGGATTAAATATTTTCATCATTTGTTGAAAAAGAACATATAAAAAATATTAGCAACTGAGGCTCTTAAGTTTATACACACAATGCTAAAAAAACATTTATCAAGAAAGAAATATAATATGAAATAATGCCAGGCAGTTAGACCAATTAAGTGTGATATCTATGAGAAATAGTCAGATGAGAGATACAGTAATTTAGTGATCACTATTTGGAGTTGTGGATGAGTATAAGAAGGAATCTTGGAAGCCAAGCCCATTACTAGAACATGATGGCAAATTGAGCATTAAAAGGGAAGTAGGTAACAAAAATAGGAACTATAGAAACCATTGGGTAGTGTGAGATGGAAGTTGTATTCTAGTATTCTGGTTTTCAAAATCAGAGGTGTTTTAGCAGACTGATTGAGATACGTAATTACACAATATGAGGCTGTATGTGATGTGACAACAGGAGGGATTTTTTTAAATTGCTATAGAAGATTTTGGCAGAAGGTGTAGTATAACATGCTACCATAATAATTACTCTGTGAAATGGGTAACTAAGGAAATGTTTATATAAACAGAAAGGATAGATCAAGACTAGACAAGCTTGGTGAAGGCCGTACCGTGTTCGCTTTTAATTTTGAGTTACTGTGGAAAAGAAACTGTACATATTCAGATGATTAAGGATGTTATAGAATTATAATAAACAGGGAATTAATTCACATTAGATTATTATTTATTTGGCGAAGCTGGATGATGTGGAATGGAAATGGTGTTTCTTATTTTCTCATAGCAAAGAAAATAAAACTTTAGAAAAAACTACAATAAATAATTAAGTAGAAATTTTCACTACGACGACAAGGTAAAATAAATAAAAATACGATAACAGTAAATAGAAGTACGAGACGTTCTGAGAAGATGTGTACATAGAAATACGAGATCAACGATTAGAAATACGAGAAAGGAAGAGGAATATTTTGAGAAGAAGGGTTTACTGCTTCCAAAGTAATGCTAATATTTGTTCTATTTTGTATCAATCCAAAAAAAGTTGTGTCGGTCAACTTTTCCTTATAGAGATATCCACAACAAGGAAGGTAGGTTCAATTAATATATGACAAGTAAAAGCTATAAATGGATCTGACATAAATACATAAATGATTTTGGTTTGTGTGCAGACAAAAACTATGCATTTATTTAAATTATAGTTTTTTATATATATTATTTTATATTTTTGGGAATTCCTCTTCCAATCTACCTACAAGGTGCTTCAATAAGTTCTTATATCATCATTGTATTTCAGATAGTAATTCTGAAACATGAATGAAAACAATATTTCATAGTACAAATAAAGAAAATTTTATCTGCTCGCCGATGCTTGAAGATTAGCACTAAGAACTTTACAGCCAAAAGTGACTTTTAGCAAATTTAGCACCTTCCCTAAATCTTCTCGATAAGTTCACAATTAACTTCAGTCACTGAATATATTTCAAAAATATTTATTCACGTGTCTACATGATTAAGTAAACAAATATACAAAGATACTAGTTCTAGAACAATATATATTAGCAACAATAGCAACTGTTGTACAATCTTTATAGAAAGCATTACACCACATTATGCTTCGAAAATGCATTACTACAAAACTGTGCAAACACACTTCTCAAATCTATACTGATTTATCAGATTCACATAGTAGGTATAAATTGTCCAATGATTACTAGAACCATTAAAACAACTAAAGTGATAAATGAACAAGTGACTGTAGAAACAAATGTGTATCCATTAGCATGTCAACAACCCCACACCAACTATGCACTAATGGCACAATAACAAGCACAAAAGTCATGCATCTAATTAAAAATATGATAACACTTTTAAGCAGGCCTTAGGCACGTAAACTATGCCTGCAAAATATTCGCAATATGATAATAATCGACATACCAGTTCACCTATGTGTCAGCACTGTCATGAATAGAACTATCCATGAAGGCAGTGTATGTATATAAATATGAAAAATATGTATTGGTTTTCAGTGATGGAAGTGTATTATATGCAATTGTTGAGCTGATGACTGTAATATGTTATATTTGGCGTACTGTATCATCTGCACAGTAAAAGGATAAAATGTTAAGGCAGTGAGAGGGTGACCTGGCCCAACAAGCTCAGTGCCTTCTGAGAGACAAATTATCAACAGTGTCATACGTCCTCCTCTTTACACAGTGTGAGTAGGTTTTGGTGTTCAATCTGGTGATCAGTAATAGTGAACCACTAGCTCTTGTACCTTGCCCACCAAGTCATGAGAATGAAAACTTCTCCATAAGCATGATACTACTATAATGCTGAAAACAAAGGGGCCAACAGAGCGGTCATACTGGCAAATAATATTTAAAAGTTTAGATAATTTAATAAAAAAAGCAAAGAAATTAGCTTTCAAAGGAAGAAATTAAACCTTTACTGTCAATCACCAAAAACAGTATGAGAACCAAGAAAGTATTACGGGAAGGCCATGGCCCTTATGAAGGAACTAACATAACATTTACCCATAGTGATTCAAGAAATTATGAAAAAACAAAAGTCTGAAAAGCCAAAAGGACAAACAAATCTCCAATCTCCAAAATGCCAGGACTGATCTCTCATCTATCATATATGGTAAAAGGAAGAATTTACAAGTTTTAATAATAATGGGTGTGAAGCAAGATGAAAAGATAAAAACAACGACCCTGTTTTTCACTGTCAGGTGCCTAGGTAATGATACACCATCCTTTCTCAAGACAAATAACTGATTACTAATAACATGGAATTACCTTACCTATCAGGAACAGGGGCCAAAACTGTATCCTCATATTCATCATCTGCTAACATTACCTGCCAAAGTGAAATAAATACACAATATAATAATTAAAAACTATACATAAGAAATTAAAATCAATATAATTCTAGCAAAATAAAATATCAATACCTGTAGGTAAAAGATTACTGTTTACCAATAAAAAATATAAATGTCATAAACACTTCCTTATTAGCTTTTGTCATGAAACAGGACATGTATACTAAGAAATACTGAAGCATTACTGCTCCTTACTCTCTTCTGTCAGTGGATAAAACAGAGGTAACTAACAACAAGGCTTCCAAAATAAAACCGAGCTCCATTCTCTATGTCCACTAGACTCAAATTCTGAAGAAAATTTTAACTGCAAATTCCAATCAATGAAAAATAATAAAACAATTATCCAAAAAGTGATTAAAAAAATTGGTTGCCATATTTACTTAAAACAATTTTTCTAAAAAAAAATACTCTATTTTGGAATCACAAAAGTAGCAGTAACATATACCTCACATACTCAATTACTCTAGATAGCGTACGGTACAAACAATAATAATTAAATTCACAAAAGTGAGTTTGATTGATTGCTATGAAATTAATCAATATTTTAAATCATAGTATGTCCAATCTACAAGATTTATTGGCGCATATTGTTTTGAAGCATGAGAATATCATACAGTTATGAACACTTATTAGGACTAAATACATTCATTATATTCTAGGAAATAGGTGGCAAACAAAAGTGATAACTTTGGAGTTTGTTGAAACAATGCAAACAGAAATCAGGTACCTGAACAGAAAGATAGTATAAGAATAATTTCAGGCAGTTAAGACAATTCAGTATAATATATGGGGTAGGTATGAGAAAGAGCAATCAGAAATACTGAAATCTGTATCAGTTACTAAGAAAATGTGTGAATCAATAAGATAAATTAAATGTTAGCTAATAATACCAGCAGTACTATAGATTACCAGCAGAGATGCCATTCTTCTGTGTGCGATTCTTAAATGATGGCAGTAAACATCTATGCAGCAGCGCTAAACGCGCGAAGGTAGGTGGAATTTTGCGCATTTCCCCTCGCCTTTTGTACTGTGTTTCTGTTTCATGTTGTTCAAGGATGTATTATAGGCTAGTTACTGCTTCAAATTACTGCGTCTTGCGATTAACTATCGCAGAACTATGAGGTCATAAGCTAGCACCGTGGCAACTAGTTCTAGAGGTAACGCGATATTCAGTAATCCCACTGCAGCTTATATAGTCAACATAAATGCAGTTTTTCCAGTTTTACATGATCTCACACTGCTGTATTTCGATCACTGCCGTTATGTTCAGTTAATTTAAAAAATATTTCCAGAACATCGGATCACAACTCAATTTCAACAGGCAAGATATTCTAAATAATATAAAATAGTCATATAAATTAGAGACTGAAATGCTTAAGTAGGAAGTCATTTAATGCTTAACGTTGTTAACACTGCCACATATACTCTAACGAAAGCGACTGATAAATTCGTAGTGCAATACGTACACTGCAAATGGCATTTGAATGATCAGTTTCAGTAAAGGTACTACCAATCACGAAAGTAAGTGTATTGCCTAACAGCTCAAACAAAAAGGAATATGTTTTTCTAACGCTGCAAAAGCAAGAATTTCAGTACCCAGACATCATGGTAACTAACTGTGGAAAAAAACGGGGTATTATCTAACAGGCAATACCGCTCGCTTCGCGCTGTTAACGTGTCGTCATAGTGACGTCACGTTCACGTACAGTCAATTTTTGTGACTATTCGGCCGCTGGTAAGCGGCCGCAGACGTCCGATAACACATCAAACACTGGACATCTGGTTGTGTTATCGGACATCTGCGGCCGCTTACCAGCGGCCGCCTGCATCTGATCCACCTTCGGGATATCAGTTTATGTTGATATTGTACAGTTTTAAATTATTGTGACCGAGCGTAGCGAGGGCACAATACACACAAAAATTGACTGTACGTGAACGTGACGTCACTATGACGACACGTTAACAGCGCGAAGCGAGCGGTATTGCCTGTTAGATAAAACCCAAAAAACGCACAATTTCAGCATAAACACGAAATTCTCCAAAGTAAATTGTATATCAGTAATGGATTTTTCTGTAATTGAATCAGTGAAACTTCACCCTTTAAACAAACGGCAAACAATTAACTAGTGTGTATGAATTAAGTGAGCTATTTTCAAAACTGTGCAGCAGGAGACACATAACATCATCCACCAGGTCACAATCAGTGTTACCGTGGAAACAGCAATCACCACATTGTGCCTGCACAAACACTTAAAAGCCACAGACCCACCTCTTGTTTAATGTAGACGGCATTTATTGGCTCCATACCACTTCGCTGAGTCGTCTCCAGATTACTATTTAACTATATGAATCAGCTGACATACAAAACAATACAAAGATACTGCACTGCAAAAATACAACTCTCATTCTACGATTCAGGACACGGAAACATACCAGTTTTGATTTAATGTTTAAAATAATTTATTTTGGGATTTAGAAACCCATTTAACATCTGTTAAGATAAAAAAACTCTGTTTTTATTAACCTGAAAAATTAAAACCGTTATTCTAGTTCACCTTTCGAATGTTTTGTAATCACCTTTAGTTACATAATTGATAATATAGACAAACACAGTTTCAAGTAGAATATTTGTGACACGAGTTTATTGATAGTATGTATCTTCAACATTTATTCAAGACTCTAACAATTGCCTATTTCAACTATTGATAATTCAAGAATTTTAATGAGTACATTTTAAATTAATTTTATTTTATCAACATATGATACATTTTTATATATATTGGTTTCCTCAGTTTAATTTTTAATATATAGGTTGCAAATTCATCTATAAATGTATGACATATAGATATATGCATAAAATATTGTACCAGTTATCTATAACTACTAGTTTATTAAACACAGCAGTTTATGTAATTTGATTTACTTTAAGTAATTCTTTATGGAATAATAAACTTTTACTACCGGTACTAGATACATCTTTTGCTTTTCTTTAAAAACTTCTTTTTTTCTCTCTTTTAATTTTCACTAGCAGATTGTTGCATAATTTCACTCCTTTGTGGAAACAACAATTTAGAATTTTATTTTTTATCTTACTTTCTATGTGGAGGTAATTTTTTGATTTTGTGAAATATATATGGATGGAACTGTTGGTGGTAAAGTCATGTAAGTTATTTTTTATATACATGACATAATTGAAGATATAAGCTTAACAGGATGGAACTGTTAGTATGCTTAATTTTCTGAATATGTCCTTACAATGGGTTCTCCTTGAAGTTTTTGTTTTATTCTTACCGACCATTGTTGTAATTTGAGGTGATTACTTTTTTTTTTTTTTTGTTCATGCTGAAAAGATGATTCAGTGGGCTATTATCGAATGAATGTCGGCAAAGTATATTGCCTTGAGGCAATCATCATTACATATAGAAGCTAAAATTTTAAGTGCAAAACATGTAGTGGATATTTTCTTCCTCAATAATTGTACAAGTTCTTTCCAATTTAACTCATGATAAAGATCATTCCTAGAAACTTTGTACTGACAACACACTCAATGTTTTCGTTATTCAGTTTCAAGACTATCTGTTGAAATCTGCAACTCCACTGAATTTGACAATGTTTGTTTTATTTATAATGAGGATCAATTTAAGTTTTCGGGACAAGTTTAAGACCTCTTTAAGAGCTGTATTTCCTTTAGCCTGGAGTTCATTGATCGAGGGATCACTGATGATCATGTTACTGTCATCCACAAATAAAATCTTATATTTATGACTGACGCTGGATACAAAATAAAATGAATTATGTAAATTAGAAACAATAAGGTACCTAGAATGCTTCCCAGTAGGATGCCAACAATTAAATGTCTTGGTTCTGGCAGGAACTTACATAAATAGATTTCAACTTTTTGTATTCTGTTTATTAGATGTGACTGGAACCAGGATTTTACACAGCCCCTTATTCTTATCGCTTCTAGTTTTTGCAGAAGGATGTTGTGTCCACAGAATCAAAAGCTTTTGGGAACTCTAGGAATAAACTTGCTGCATGATCAACTCCGTCAAGAGCTTCATGTAAATCTTTAGTAAACCATGCTATTGCTGGTTTTTTTTTTTTTTTTAAAATTAATTTAATTTGCAATGGAGCACAGGCTCCGGTGGCATTATCCCTACACACAAATCTTCCCCCTATCATGCACCCACCTACATTTGCCCTATATAAATTTTATCTTTAAATTTTTTCAAAGTTTTCGGTAAATTATTCATCATTTCTCTTGGTAACTCATTCCAATCCCTGACACCCTTACCTAAAAAAGAGAATCTTCCTACACCCTTGTGCCTGAAATCGAGTACCAGCTTGTGGTCATGGTCATCTTTCCCTTCAATGCACTACTTTTCATACCTATTGCAATATATTTCCATGCCTCATCGCCAGTATATGCCCTGTACACTTCCCATGACCCTCCTCAACCTCCTCTTGTCTTGCAATGAATCCCATTTCAGCTCCTTTATCATATCCGTCACTGATTGCATTCTGCGATAATTTCCAGAAACAAATCTAGCAGCCCTTCTTTGCACCCTCTCCAACTTCTGTATTTGATACGTAAAATGAGGGTCCCATACTACACTACCATATTCGAGCAATGGTCTGACCAAAGTTTTGTAACCCAGGTCCTTTACTTCTCCCGTAGGTCCCCTCATCACTCTCTCCAACAAGTGCATAACTTTGAACACTTTTACTACCACATGTCCAATGTGTCCTGCCCAGTTAAGATTGTTATCAAAAGTAATGCCAAGATATTTCCATTTCAAGTCTTCAGCAAGCAATACTTTCTCAACCTTTTATAGATAACTAACCTTTTGTTTTTTATTTGTGTATCTAATAAGCTGACTCTTGTTTGCATTTATCTTCATCCCATGTTTACGAACCCAACTAGATTGTTCCTTTTCTTTCTGGACACCATACCGTAATTTGCTAAGGATATTATATTTGCTCATGAAGCTGTTTAAGCTATCTTTTATAAGTGATTCAAAAATTTTGGAGAAAGTTTACATTATAGAAATCGGCCAGTAATGTTCTACATCTTCATTACTTCCATTTTATAATATAGATAGGATCTTTGCTTATTTTAGGAAGTCAGGGAATGCACCAGTTGTGAAAGACTCATTTATTACATATACCAATGGGGCTCGAAGGATATGTATACAAATTTTATTAGAAACATGTGCCCCTCATCTAAACCGACAGCTTTTTATTGTTTATTCTGAGGTCTGTTTTTTTCCACCACTTCCTCTGTTATTGGGTTTAGGATTATGGAATTCACTTCAATATGACAATTTTGATACGTTTGTGTATTTGGAAATTTGTCTGATGTTCTGCAGTTATGCTAGAGAAGCAATTGTTTACATAGTTGGTTATTTCTGTTTGGTCGCTAATTGGCTGTGTCAACTAAGAATAAATCGGACGCATAGCAGTTTTTAATGACTAATCATGCTAATGAGATAACAAAAAACAAAATTATTTATTATAAAAGATAAAGATTATTATTAGTTTTAGAAAATAAATTCGGCAAAATCATACATTCAGTCAAGTGACCGCGAACGTCATTGAGAAAGGATTACGTCACACCTTCCCAGACGGCAAAGTTATTAAAGACTTTTCTTGTTAAATTATTCGTTTGTAGGAGCTTTTGTATCGTGAATACAGTTATTCTCAGTTATATGCTGAAAGACATGCGTAATTAGCTATGGAACGAGGATTTAGCTGAACAAACAGTAACAATTTGCACAAAATTGACGCCGTAGCACTTGGCAGATTATTCGCGTCAGACATCGACTTTGGCTCATAAGAATTGCGCAATGTTAAAACTTCGATGTAAGTAAACACAAGCGTCGATTATTTATTATAAGCTTAAATAGCATTATTTCAGTTTTGTAAACAAGACATACGTTTTATAAATTAATTGATACTGGTATGAGGTTTTTGCGAAGTATAAGCAAGTGTTAAATAGCTAAACCAGAAGGAAGACCTGATAGGTCTCTAAACTGTTATCCTTTCCACCTTCAGGAGGGAGAACACTCAGTTACGCTATTGTTGTGTCTGGATCGAAATACATGGTTGTGTATACCCCAGCGCTCGTGCTGACCCGTTCTCTCTTGCCACGCATGGTCGAAGCTCTCGCTCTTGGGTGCTGGAAATGCGATCGCACTTTTAACTCATTTATTCAGTGGTTGAGTTCGCGTGAGTTTCGTACATATTGCAGTTTCAACTAGTCACGGTGCGGGATATAAACGTGTCTTTGTAGGTATGTGTTAGAACTATTTATACAGTAAATTCCTTCACATAAACTAAGTTTGTTTATGTGCTTTTAAGGTTTCACCTTACTCGTGGTAATTTGAAGTTTAGTATTCGGGTAGAGAGTTTATTCTCTTTGGTTTAGTAATTTTTATATACTTGCGCGCTTTTACTTAATGTAATTAAACACTGGATAAGTTTTATGGTTTTTCGACGAAGTTATAATAATAATCTGACGAACGGCAGGAAAAGGGAAGAAAGTGTGAATCTAATTGAATTGCAGAGGTCAGAAAGGGCATCAGTCAACTTTTCTTACTTTTACAATGGAGACACAAAATTGCTTACACTTCTTCCAAAAACAGGAATAAACAAGTTATTGGCATACATACAGATGCACGCAATGGGCAATTTGAAACCTTAAACGTAATTTTTAGTTGAAAGTTTATGAATTTATACAAATTTAAAATTTTGAATTTGTACTATTTTGACAGTCAGTAGTTGTAAAATAGGAAATGATCACTGAAAAATCCAATCAAACTAATGGTAGTACTTATTTGGTGGAATGAATTATTATAACATCAAATTATTAGAAATTATGACATACAGTTACACAAAATGGTAATCTTAAAAAAACAGAAATTATCACAACAATTAAAAAAAGGAAAGAATAAAAATCGCAGGGATTCAGCAGCTTGCTAATTATTTCTAAACATGAAATTATTTGAAAACTAAAATGAGTCGCCTGCCTCATCAGAGATTTATTGTAGGTGGCCCTGAGTTGGCTACTGCAAAAATTTGCTGTTGATGCCAGGTGTTTTTCTTCTACGTAGAGCTTGGTTTGTCTTATGTTGGCCACCTTGCTATACTTTATGGAAATTTTATTACAGACAACTGTCTCACCTGTGTGTTTTTTTTTTTTAATGCTTTTTTTTTTCTAAATATTCAACACCCCTATGAAAGAGTTAGCACCAATTGAGCACTTTGTGTTCGAAGATTAGTTGAAAGCCAAGTATGAGGATGGCTGTAAAGCATTTTTCTGCTCCTTAGGTGATTTCTTTCCACATTATTCAGTCGACAAAGACGATTTCTTGAAATAAGAGCTCTATCATCTAAAACTTCGTCTATATCAAAAGCCATTACTAGGAATGCACTTTTCGCCGAAAGAATAATATCCTTCTTTTGATTTGGAATATAAATCCGTTCTTTTATTTTTAAGTATGCCAAAATTGCGATCATTGGAGAAGTAAAACTATCTCTGTTTGACGTAATAGTTTTGTATCTCGGCAAAACGTTCTGTTACTGTTAAAATGAGTATAAACAGTATTACTGAATCGTTTTTATTTTGGCTAGGGCACTTGTCTGGGAAAATTTGCAGTTGTATGACAGTAGAAGGGATTTATTTATCAATGATTTCAAAAGCATAGAACAAACTTCAACTGTACCTTTCTTCGCCATGCCTTCATAGTAGATGAAAAACGTCGATAACCGAGATGTGAAGTAATAAATGCCAAAACAATTCACCCACAGCTGGCGAAGACAGAACATATCTTGTACAGTAATATACGGAAGGGGAGGGGTTGCATGAAATCAAAATTATTCCCCACATTCATCTAGATATTTGCACATTTGAGTTACGAGTTTAATCCGGGAATAAAATTTTTGGTCTTACGTCTGTGAATCGTGTGTTCTGCAGAAACAACTCTTTTGCAGAGATCACAGAATGACTTTTAATCTTAATGCCTAATTAATAACATGTTACTCAAGTGTCAACTTCAGGGGTCCGAATCTCAAAGAAAATTGTTTTCAATAAAAAACCTTTGATTTAACTTGTACTCGACATTAACGTCAGGATTAGGGATTGCAATCCAGCAAAGCGGGATCCCGCAATTCCGCGGGATCCCGAATCATTAGACAGTCTGACAGATCCCTCACAAAATTAAGCGGATCCGCAATCCGCAAAATGCGGATAAAACGCCTGTCAGTTCATGACTCGCTGCCCCACTCGGTCTCTATCGGATGTATTGCACTGTTTGCCTATACCCTTCCAGTTGGCATTTGGCGCGTGTGAACAAACGTTTGTTTTTGTCAACCTTCGTCATTCGTAAGTAAATAGATACAGTTTTACGAATAAACATTTCTGTAATTTCAGTTATGTTGCGTATTTAGTACGATTTTCTAATTATATAATTATTTTGTGTGTGTTGCAAACGTTATCTGAACTACATAGTTACAGCTTTTTATTCACGGTTTCATTATTCCCATTTTCTGTATTTGCAGATAAAGTTGTTGTGACAATTTCCTTTATTGCGTCTGAAAATTTGATAATTCTTTGATAGGAAACTAATGTTATCGTAATTTTAATCGCATACCTATTTATTTAGCAGCTATCAAATGGCAATTGTATATCCGTTGACTTATTGTTGTTTTGGCCGCTGCCTCTATGCATTTCTTTGACGAAAGCTGCCTGCTTACATGTGCCGCACAGGCTATAGATTAATACCTCTTCTCCTTGTTATTATTTCGACTAAAGGCAAAACAGTTACAATGAAGTTTTCACGGGTGTATCGACGAATTGTGTTGTGAGAACACCATACTTCGACAACTGCCTCCGCCTTCTCCCTCACGTGTGAAATCTCGTGTATTTACAATGAAATCCAGAGATACAACCTATGAAAACTTCAATGCAATCATTCGCCGAGAAAGTTTCCTTTCTTACTAAAAGGTAATAATTTCCACTCTTAAAACGTCGTTACGCAACATATGTGAAATTGAAATATTTGACAGTTTAAGTGTTGGTGAGTAGTTTCCTTCAATAACATTGAATCAACTGTCAGATCAATGAAGGAATCAGGTGATATAATAATGAATCCCATAAAAACAATTTTTGTTAAAAAAAAAGCCAAGTCTCGTGCTCATGGGCGCCGGCAGGATTGCTTCTAGTGGGGTGCACCAGGGCTGCATTGGTGACCCTCCCCCCTTCCGGCCCAAAAATTTCCGGGCTGGGCGACCTTTTTTTTGCTCTGCTACTGCCCAGACGGCGATCCGGGATGTAGGGGGGTGCACCATGACTGCATTGGTGCCCCCCCCCCCTATCGGCCCAAAAATTTCCGGGCTGGGCGACCATTTTTTTTTAGCTCTACTACTGCCCAGACGGCGACCCTGGATGTCAGGGGGGTGCAAGTGCACCCCCTTGTACCCCCCTCCCGGCGCCCATGCGTCGTGCTTGTGCAGTGACAAAAAGTTATGAGATCTTGTTCTGAGCCAAGTCTACACTTTACAGAGTATATTCACTTCACTTTGTGAAATGGAATGCTTTCTCTCGGTGTTATGGAACGATAATTTAGAATTTAAAAAAAACTCTAGTAACTTGGCCACTAAGCAAATCATATTTTTTAAATTCATGTGATGTATTGTAAGGCACAAAATATGACCTAACTCTGAATATTTTCCATTTTCATTATTTTTTAGATTAAAAAACAAAAATGTAAAACTTCGAAATGTACTTAAGACATGCTAAAAACTTTGAATATCATTTTTACCACTTAAAATATTGTTAACTATTAATTTTTATCATTTAACATTAAAATTGATTTATTAATTTAATTATTATTTAAATTATTAACGTTTGAAGTAACTACGTTTTGAATATATGCGTTAAAAAACTGTTTGCGCCAATCCCGCGGGATTGAATATACTGCGGGCTTGCAATCCTTAGTCAGGATGCTGTTCTTTGAATAGGTTATGCATTTTCTTCACATCAAGTGGAGCACCTAAATAGCTTTTTTCATCCCTGAAAAAAACGCGTTCTTTTATAGGGAGCTAGCAGAATGTCCGACGTTGTCTGGGGGCTGGATTTATCCCTTTTGATCGGATTGTCATAAACATTCTCTATCACCATCCACTTTGGCAGATTTTTATATCGCTTTGAAGATATCTATATACAAAAAAACTAAAAAATGATTGTGTAAATATTTCTATGAATGAGTAGAGCGGGTGCAATTTTGTAAAATAAATGTTAACATTATTTTTACACCTCTTTTAAAAACACATGTTCTCAAAAATCTGTCGAGATCAGATAAATACTAGATTTCTGTGTCGCAACACCAACTTCAAAATTTTAAATTTTTAGTTCTGATTACTTTGTCAGCAATTGTCCTATCGGAATCGGTCCAACGCTGTCTGACAGGATATGTTTTGGGCTTTCAGTATGTCACCGATTTCCTCAACGTTTTAGAGCAAAACCTGGATAGTTTCATGTGTCAATTTCGCTTAAGGAAGATGATGCAGGAGAGGAAGCGGTTTTTTGTAAACCAAATTTAGCCAATTTACTCTTTGTTTTAAGGTATACGTATGTAAAGTTCCACCGATATTGTGCATATGTATAAAGAACATTTTCAAAAATTAAGGGGGTGAAGGGGAAGAGAGGTGGGTTTATGTAAACAAAAAATGGACAGTATTTTTTTCTTTGTTTTAAAGTACATGTGTGCAAAGTTTTATCGAAATCGGATGAAAGCTATGGGTTTGTATCAAGAAAATCTGCAAAAATTAAGGGGGAGAGTAATGGGGATAGGAGCTGAGTTTTTACAAACCAAATGTAAACAGTATTGTTCTCTCTTTTTTTTCAACATACACGTGTTCAAAGTTTCATCAAGATCGAAAAAAAATTGCGAGTATGTATGTCACCGCACCAACTTTAAAACCATTTTTAAAGTTCATGTTCAAATTTCTCGTTAATACTTCTCCAATAGCAATTATTCCAGAGCCAATAAACATGAAAATTTACGGGCTTTTAGAATATCAATATCCACTTTATCCGATTTCCCTACTGTTTTCGAGATATCTGAAAAAAAAAAAACCTGTAAATTTTCTTGAATTAGGGTGACGCGGAGGAGGGAGTGAGTTTTTTTTTTAAAAATGTTTATTGTCCGATACCTTCATCAATGCGCATACAACAACTCAGCTAATTTTAAACATAATCGGGTGAGTTGTGTAGGAATGCATAGAAGAGAAACAAACTAACATTTATTTTTACACGATAAATGAATCGATGTGCTTCTCAACTATCCCACAAACAGAAAGTGAAAAAACATTACCACAGGGACAATTGATACCAATAATACCCTTTCGAATTTTACCTCGTAGAAACAAATGGAGAGGCGTCGAATCCTTTTATCAGATATTTCATGCATAAGGGAGTGGGAAAATTTTCTTTTGTTGATAAGGATGTCAGGGATTGGATCAAATTGTCAAGTCAAGTTACGAATAATTTACCAAAAACTCTTAAGTAATTTAAAATTAAAATTTGTTAATCTGAAAAGAGAGGGATTTAACACTATAATTATATATATATATATATATAAAATAAAAGGGGTAATTAGATGACTAGGGAATTGCCACCGGAGCGTTAGCTCTATTGCAATTAAAATTATTAATCATAAGAGACCCATGCAAGCCATCAAAAGCTTTTCGGCATACTATCGTACGTTGTCTCTCTGCTGACACAAAAGTGAAATCTCCTTGATTTGGGATATTCTTTTAGCTGGATGAGCTGTTGGTAAGTAAACATCTTGCAGAGCCTTGCTGTCAAAGCACCTCATCAATGACCTCATTGTTGCTCCGTGAAACACGAATAGCATTCCATGGGCATCTGTTACAGCAATACGAAAATAATCATTACATAGTACGTTTCAGCTTGCTAGGAGGTACATAAAATGGTGCTGACAGCAAATAACGTTATCTAATAGGTAATACAAGATTTTTTGAATAATAATTTTACAATATACTATTATGATTGTAATAATATTGCATTTATATGTACTACTAAGACTTAGCATATAATATTATCACTTCATAATGAAACTTATAAGTTACCAATAGTGACAACTTAAATTCGTTAGTATTATGACACTAACAAGGTTATTACTTTATACAGGAAAATAATTACAAAATTAAAACGCAAAAATGAAAAATTAACAGACTTACAATCAGGGGGCCTGTTTGTCGTTTTGATATTAAAGATCCCTTCCAATTCGCATGTTGTAATCTAGTAGTTCCCAACGGGGGTGGTACCGACCTATGGTCGGCGTTGAAGACGTAAGAGTGGGCGTTTTTGCTCCAAGGTGAATTTAGAGGCCGTTTAGGACCAATCACAGCTCCGTGCTTTCCAGTAACATATCTGACTCATTTGATTTTTCTATGCACGGTAGGGATACTTTCTTGACTGAATACTCACGCCTTTCTGGGCACACGGATATATCCACATCAAAATAATCGAGTTTTGCAAAAAAGAGAATAAGGTTGACATGCGATTTCTGACCTCAGCGATCCATTTGAATTGTAAGCCAGTTTGATATGTACCTACGTGTGTTGGTGCTAGATAATTTTTTTGTTTTCAGAATTCCACCAAAATGAGCGATTCTGACACCAATCCCGTTTCAAAAAAACGATGTTGCCACGAGTACTCCGAGAAAGAAAAAACTAATGGAGAATGTGTTCTTTCCTTGATATTTGGATAAAAAGTTATTTATCAAACCCGCCTTAAAAAGCAGATTTAAAGCATTTTGCACATTGTATAAAAAACGGTTCAGCATATCTCATGGTGGCAAAAATGATATAGAAAAACATCTGAAATGTAACGAATACAAAAAAAAAGAAAGGAGAGCCAGTTTAACAACATCACTCAAAATATTTTTGAACGCTGATCTAATGAGCACCCAGGAAGAAAAGTGATAGCTGCTGAAGTCACAAAGACATACCACTCGGTCAAGCATACCTTGTCATTCAATTCACTCGATTGTGAATCAAAACTCGATCGTACTTTGTATAACGATTCGAAAATTGCCGAGAAATTATCACTTAGAGGACCAAAGGCCAGTGGGATTGCACATAATGTTTTAGGTCCGGCATCTACTCAAGAAGCGATCGAAGCTCTCCGAAACGGTACACTTCATAGTATTGCTACAGACGCCTCCAATCACGGTGGAACAAATTTTTTTCCACTGATGGTAAGATTTTACAGCCCAGCTTCAAATTTAAAAACTTGCGTACTTGATTTTTATGAAGTCGCGAATGAAACTACGTCAGCCATGAATAAAAATATAGTGAGACGGCTGAAAGAGCACAATATTGACACTAAAAATCTAACTAGTTACTGTGCAGACAACGCAAATGCGAACTTTGGGTGTCGCAAATCAGTTTTTCAGTTACTACGCGATGATAATAGGTAAAATTTTATCAGTGGGATGTCCTGCACACATTGTGCATATCAGTGTAAAGTATGCTTTGGGTTTGAGTAAATTTGACTTGGAGAATTTTATCCTGAAGCTGCATAGTCATTTCTCATACTATGCAAAACGAGTTCAAGCTTTAAAAGACTTTTCTGAGACGCATGAATCAGAATTTGTTCTAGAATTGCGACATGTAAAAACGCGATGGATGTCACTTCTCACCGCTGTTGAACGTGCTATGAAATCATTCGAGATCCTGAAACATTACCTTGTTTCTATGAGAGAAAAACGATTGTCCTATATGTTCTGGATATTCTTTAATTCTGAAGAAACAGAACCTTACTTGGATTTCTTCCAAAATGCACTGAAGGTCCTACCAGATGCCGTATTGTGTCTTGAAAACGAAACATTGCTGTGTTTCGAAGGTTACGATATAATGATTAGACTCGCTAAGAAATTGAAACAGAGGTTTGAAGATTATTTTTTTTTGGCTTCACGTGCGGCAATTTATTAAAAAAGTTTCCAGAGGAAACAGTTTTCAAAAATGAAAACAGATTACTGTGGTTGGTACAGAAATTTTTGAAATTACATAGAAACCAAATACGAATTCAGTGAAAACAAATTCGACATATTCAAGCCACTTTCTTTGCAAGATGACTCTTTCACTTACCCTTCAATGGTTAATATAATTGAAAACTAAAAATTGACGCGTGAAATAGATGATCTTAATGAGGAAGTATGTAATGTAAAAGATGTAGTGAAGGCAGCAGTGCAGAATAAATACTTAACGCTGCTACAGAAATGGCACAACATATTTCAGAATCAAGATCTCGTCAATCTGCAAAAACTATTTGCTTTCATGGCATTAATACCGGTTTCAAACGCGGCAGCTGAAAGGATATTTTCCCAGAGTAATATAATTTGGTGTGACAGATGAAACCGATTATTATTGGAACATGTCAAAGCAGAAATACAAATTAAAACCAATTTCAGTTTGTCGTGTAACGAATTTTTATAACTACGTTGTAAAAAACAAAGGTATGTTAAAAGCAGTAAAATCCAACGCAAAGTAAAATTATAATAAAAAATAAATGTACTTAAGAATAACATAAATAATTACTTAAAATTTTAACTTTAAAATACTCTGTTTTGCATTATATTTTGTTAATTGTGCTAGTCAAAAATTCTATTATTATAAAGTTTAGTATTAAGGTTCATAAGATCCTATCATATGATAGACAGATCTTTATAGAAATTTCTTCTGTTCTGCCTAAATTATAAAAATAAACTAGAATTACTTTAAAAAAAAAAACTCTTTTTTTTTTTTTGGCTGTCCCGATTTGTAACCCTGAATCCCGATTTTTTTGGCTTTCAGTCCCAACTTTTATCAAACCAGACCTGGCAACACTACTAAGGACTGCAATTGTGAGTACAGTCTGGCTCGTGCATTATGTATTCTGATTGTGTGTAATACATATAATGCAAGCAATAAGAGAACTCATTTCCTATTATGTATTATGTACTTTTATCACGTTAGTTTAATAGTCCCCAATTGAGTGTGGTGTTTTCTTTAGGGGGGGGGGGCGCCAGCGTGAAGCTTTTGCCACGGTTTGGAAAAAATCCTAGATCCGCCACTGGGTAACTGCAGCTAAATTTTGTACAACCAGTCTTTGACTAAAATCACATTTCGATTAAATAACAAATGAACATATTAATTGTGCAGCCGGATTTCAAACAACATGTTACAATAAAAACAGTAAAAGTATAAATTACGAACTCAGAACCTAAAATATATGGAATGATGAAAATCCGTTGCATTTTCTATTTCGTTTTATGTTAATAGCTGAGATTTCGTTAAGAACCTTTGGCGGCACTGCGGCTGTTCCGTTATCCGCTGTGCGCCCCCTCTGGACTAGCGCTGTTTGCGTCTGTCAGATGTTAATAACTACGGTGAAGTCAAATTACAAATTAATTTCAAAATATAACATTTCGCTTGTATCTCAGTGCTTTCTCCATTTTTTGGAAAACTACCGAAACTAAACATAATGCTGAATAGGTACTCTCCACTGCACAGACTACGAGTGTTACATCCAGCACACTCCCCCCCCCCCTGTGTCGTATGCAGCTCACTTGTAACAATCTGTCTGTTACAGTCGGAATACATTGAACATTAAATCAAGTGGAGGCGCTTTCAGGAAATAACACAAACGCTGTTCCTACATCCGGTCAATCTGTTCAGGAATGGAATTGTTAAGTGTCTCACAACACATGATTGACTAATATTTCATTCCATTTTTAAAATGATTAGAAACAGTCAAATTGTTTGATGTAGTCAAGACTTCTATTGGGGTGATAGAACAAAACTACATTTTTTTTTACGTTAAACTATATTGAAAATAAAAAACTTTTGTGCTAATATGACTTAAAGTCTTCTCTTACTAGCCCAAATCTGACGAAATTCTTTGTGATATTAACCTTAATCACACCACGTACCAATCTGCTTAGAGACGTACTTTTTTATTTCAGTTTTTAATCGATTAGGGAGCGTCCATAAACTACGTGGCTTGGTCTGGGGGGCGTCGGCTGGAAAGTTACGCTGAGCTACTTGGGGGAGGTGGGTGGGGGAGGGGTTGGGTATTTCAGAGCCAGGCCACTTAGCTTTCCATTCATATTATTTGTCACAGTTAAAATTAGTTTCAAAACACACAACAGCATGTGAATACTTATTTCCGTCATTTAATTATGTCCGTGAGTAATTTACGATAGTCTGACACAGAAAACAATATGTATGTCTTTTAGATTTAATAGGGAAAATAGATACATGGGGGAGAGGGGTAGAGATAAAATCCACGTCAGGCTAGGCGAAGATATTCAAGGGAAGCGCCTGCAGTCCCAACAAAAGAGTTTCCTCAGTAGTGGCGTTGAATGTAAAAATTATAGAGCGGAACAGACAAAATTGCAGTTACCATTCTGGTTATTTGAATGCCGCACTGGGCTTAGAGGAATATTTGTCAAAGAATTAGGGATAATGCATGGAAGGGAAAGGCGACCATAACCACAAGCTGGCACTCGATATAATGCGGATGGGAGTGGTGAAAATTTTATTTTGTCAGGGATGTCAACTGAAGTGATGAATAATTTACCAAAACCGTTTAAGGAAACCGACAATACAACAATTTATCCCGAGTCTGCTCATAAAAGAGATAAAATGTTTCTTGAAAAACAAGGTTAACAACTAAAAATAGAAAAACACTACTAACAATAAATGTTAACAACTAAAAATATACATTTAAAACCAATTACCGTAGTCTATGTAATTAATTCAGACTATCTTTGTAATCTAAGAATAATTATGTTTGGGACTGTATATAAATCTGTCAATACTATAATTAGTGAGTACAAAACAATTCTTTAACAAAAATATATTTGAAAATAAACCATCAATACACTGATGTAACTATATACAAAATGAACACAAAAAATAATCTGAACAAACTTAAATTTACAACAATATTAATTTTTTATTCTTGGGCTTGACGCCTAGTCAGCAGCTGGGTCAATAGAGGTGGGATGGGAATGGGGGCAAGGAACTGGAAGTAATTCGGCCATGGCCTTTTTAAAGGAAGCATCCCGGCATTCACCTGGAGTGATTTGGGGAAAACCATGGAAAACCCAGTCTGGATGCCCGGACGGGGATTCAAACCAGTGTCCTCTTGAATGCGAGGCCACAACGTTAATCATTCACCCACCACACTCGGTCTAATTATTAAAATGTTAATAGAACTTAATTTACTATCCCCAACATACAAATAGGCAAAAAAATTAAAAAAATAATTTTAATCAAAAAGAGTTCTGAAATCCACACCACTATATTCAGCGATTATTCTTACATTACAGATTCAGCAAAATGTCTTTCATCCAACCAGATTGTGATCTAACAACTTGTGAACTAGCTTAGTAACATACTAACATTACTTATATAGCTCACAATAAATTTAAATACTAATATCAAATAATCCCAAAGAATCATTTAATAAAATAATGGCTGCTCTATTAAATCTTGGGCATAAGATCTATAAAAACAATTGTTATAGAATATTTACACTAGTTGTATGAAACTGCAGTTCACAAAATAAATCCTTTTTATATTATTACTGGAGATATTTATACCCAACAATATCAAAATGCTTTATAGAAGTAGCCATTATATAAAAATAATATTACTCCTTCCTATCATTTTTAATTTAATTTTATGTTGAATAATGTTAGTGGCAATAGTAAGAAATTATTAGGCCCAAGAAATGTTGAGACAGAATTTCAATCCCTATGAAAAAATTTGATTACCTGTGGTTGATTATACATTTTCTCACACAAAACTGAAAGAATCAATATGTTAATTTCAGATTATTAACTGTTCCCCTTCAATTCCTGTAGACTCCAAATTTATTTTTCACAATATATAATTATTACTTAACAACAGATATTTTCAGATTACAGTTACACCTGAATAAACAAGACACTTTACTGCACATCTAACACTGGACTGATAATTTGTCACAGAATTACTTCTAATAAATATTTAGATTAGTATATGGCTTTGAATAATTTCCACATGTGTTAGAAGGCAATAGATGTACATAAAAATTATTTTTTTGATATATTTTATGATTACTCTAGATCAAATCAATTTTATTACGCCCTTCAAGAATCCAAAATTGTGTAATCGATTTTCCACAAAGAGTACAAGAACAGGAACATTCACCAAAATGAACCTTCTTATTATTTTAACGTCTCTGACATCTAGTAAAAGCTTTAATACAAAATTTCAAAATGTGTGTACCTTAATGGATCCTCCTATACCATTCAATGGTCACTGACTATGTTAAATATTTTCCACAAAACTAAGAAATTGATATTTACCAAAATGAATATACTGGTGGCTATTATCATTCCCAGGTATTCTAAAAGATTTTCACAAAATTACCAGGAAATTAGCATTAACCTTAATTAATACACTAACGCCCTACCAGTATACAACACTGTATTAACGATTTCTATAAACCTAAAATAATAATGAGTGATAACCTTAATAAATACTCTTATTCCTTTTAATGACAACGAACTATGTAAAATATTTTGTACAATAATTACAAAAAATGTTATCACCTAAAGAATACTCTTGTACATTATAAAACTTACGCACTTACTAAAATAGTTGGGGAAACAATTCGTAAGAAAATTTACATTCAAGGAAAAAATTCTACTACCATTCTCAGGATGCCTGGGCAGTGAAAAAAAATCTCCCCAGAACTCAAAAGAAAAATGGCGTTCACCTTAATGAAAATATGTAAGCCCTTCGCATAAAAGATTTTCCACACAAATGTTGGTTGTGCCTTTTAAGATTCCTAGACAATATATGTCATTACTCAAGTTTCACACTAAATTGGAAGTTCACTTAAATAATCCAATTGTGACTTTAAAGGCACCAGACATGCTTCGGAACAAAGTTATAAACAAAATTGGTGATACTCCTGTGGCCTACAAGTCACTGGACTGCTGAAGAGATTTTTAATAATCCTCTCAATAAAAATTATATTTATCTTAACAAACACTCTTAGGCAATTCAAGGCTCCTAAACTAAATGAAAGATTTGTCATACACATTAATTAATCCGCTTATGATTCTCACACCTGCCAGGCAATGAGAAAGTATCAGCAAAATTATCACAAGAAAATGTTCGTTAACCCAAATGAATCCAATTGTGATTTTTAATATGGCTAGACACTGTAGAGGATTTTCCATAACTTCACACGAAAATAGCCGTTCAGGCAACATGAATCCAAATGTGATTTTAAGACGGCCTGCCTGACTCTGCAAAGGAATTTTCATGAATTTCACAAGTAAATGGCCCACTTCACCTAAATGAATCATTTTGGGCTTTTAAGATTCCCAGAGTCTATAAAAAAAAGTTTCCACAAACTTCACACGAAAAATAGCCGCCTCCTAAATGAACTTTAATGTGATTTTTTAGATATCTATATTAAATAAAAGATTTATAACAAGTTTAAAATAAAAATTACTGTTCACCTAAATGAATGTTACTGTGTTTTTTAAGGATTCCAGAATCTATAAAAGATTTTACCCAAATAACACATCATGGCCGCTTACCTAAATGAATCTGCTTATGCGTTTTAAGAGTTCCAGACTGTGTAAAAGATTTACCACAAACATCACACGAAAATGGCCGTTCGCCGAAATGTATCCTATTGTGATTTTTAAGACTGCCAGACTCTGTAAAAGATTTTCCACAAATTTCACAAGTAAACGGTCGTTCACCTAAATGAATCATCATGTGAGTTTTGAGATGGCTAGAAACTTTAAAGGATTTTACACAAACTTCACACGAAAATGGGCGTTCACCTAAATGAACCCTGTTATGATTTTTAAGACTGCCCGACATTGTGAAGGATTTACCACAAATTTCACAAGAAAATTGCCGTTCACCTAAATGAATCCGTTTGTGCATTTTCAAATTCCAAGACATTGTAAAAGATTTTACACAAATATCACAAGAAAAAGGCTGTTCACCTAAATGTATCCGCTTGTGCCTGCTAAGAGTTCCAGACTTTTTAAAAGATTTTCCACAAATATCACAAGAAAAAGGCCGTTCAAGTAAATGAACCCGCTCGTGCTTTTTTAAAACTCCCAGACTCTGTAAAAGATTCTCCACATAGTTTACAGTAAATTGGGCGATTATATGTATGTATCCCTTTTAGGCTTTTAAGATGCATAGATTGCCTCAACGATTTTCTCCAAACTTCACAAGAAATTGGGATTTCACCAAATTGAATAAGCTGATGTCCTGTTACATGACTATGATTTGTAGAATCATGGTCGCAAACTCTGTAAAATAAAGGATCACTTAAATCTATTTTCTGACGCTTCTCAAAACTATAAGAAAACTTTAAAGATTTTTCACTTATTTGATTCACTGGTAATTGTTTATTAGAGCGACTTATTTCACTGTCGTATTTGTATTTTAATCTCTTACTGAAGCAGTTCCATGAGAATGGTTCCTTTTCCTTGTCGGTTTCTACCTGCTCAGTTGCATAGATTTTCTGCTCACATTTGGGACTGTTATGCTGACAGTCGTAATAATATCTAAAAATAAAAAGTAATTTATGTTGATATATGGTTATAACATATACAGAAATATATTAAAATACAACTTTAAATATAATAATACTTTTGTATTGTTAACTGGTAGTTACAAAGTCTATGTACATGTACTAATGTGTTACAAGATGTAATAAATTGACAACTAAAATGAACCAATATGTACCAGTGACAGTGTTTCATTTTATATTTTGATCAGTTATTGTTCATTTTAATATTTTCATTTTTTAGTCAATACTAGTTTTTATGAATTATTTAATAATATTATAAAGTTTGGATAAATACTCTTCACTCCCACTTCTTGTGCTTTTTCTCAATTTTTGAACATGATGCCTTACAGTTCCTCTGCTTAGCTGCCAAAATATTTTTCGGCAATGTGGTGGAATAATAAATCTGAAGAGAGAAATTGTGTATGTCCAAGAGATATATCCAAAAGAAAGAGAATACCTTTCTGTTTTATATAATAATAAAGAACTTAGAGCAAAAAAATCAGAAAGGAAAACAGATGTTAATGAAAATTAATTAGGACACCATATTTTAAGGTATGTTTTATAAAGCATTAAAACTTCAAGAAGATCACCTAAACTTAGAAATATATTAAATATATTAAAAAGTAAAACAAAGGGCTTATTGTAGAGACTAATTTGTGATATATATGAAATAGGAAAAATAACCAATGATTTGAGACGTGTTACTGTACCAAAGGAAGTATTTGCAAATAAGTGTGAAGACATTCCAACCGTAAGACTGATTTCCCATATACCTAAAACATCAATTGCCTTTCAGACAAAAGAGAGCATTCAACTACAGTTAAATAATAACCAATTAAATAACAACCAGTTTGGTTTCAGAAATGGGAAGAGGCACAAGAGAAGCAATCTGGATTATTATAGCCCTTACCAAGAAAAGTATAAGGAACCTCAATGGCATCTGCATAGAAGAAGATTTTTGAAATCTTTAATTGCAACTAGACATAATCTTAAATAGGTTGTAACTAAAGTACAAAGCTTGAAGAAACATATGGATACTGTATGAGAATAAAACTGCTAATCTGATTTGGAAAATACAATTCATAATCAAAGGCTTAAAATAGAGTAAGACCAGGTTGCTATCTTTCCCTTGTTCTATTCTATATAAAGCTAGCTGTGGAGTATCAAGTAAATGCAAGGATACCCATTCACACATTAAACATAGATATACTGAGATTTGCAGATGAGATTACACTTGTTTCAGGAAATGAAAGTGATTTGGGCATTATATCCTAAAAAGAGCTTGGACAAATGTATTAATTTGGAACAGGAATCCACAGAAATGAATATAGCTAAAATCATATGAACACTTAATGAAGCAAGTTAAAGATACCAGGGTAGTATAGTCATAAAAATGGGAGAAGTTGAAAAGAAAAAATGTCTGGAATCAAGGAGTCAAGGAGCATAGGAATGATGGAAAGGAAATGACTGGAGGTATTTGAGTTCTGGCATTAAGGACAAATACTGAAGATAAGCTGAATGGATGGCAACACTAATTATGAAGTATTTAGAAGAATTTCTAAGGAACTTAGTTTCTGGAAGAACTTACAGAAACGAAAAGATGAGGGGCTATATTTTGTAACATGGTGATTTTTAAACGAAAGATAGATAGAACAAACGAAAAAGGAAGAAGAATATTATGCTATATCAACCAAATTATGAATAATTTAAGATGCAACAGCCATACAGAATTAAATGGAATTCATAGAAGTGATATAAATGGACAATTGCTAACTACCAATCCTATAAAAGAAGAACTGCTACAAATCGCAATTAATGGCCCATATTCCTTCCTCCATCTTGTATCCATCATATTCTCCTGCTGAAGAGGCATTACATGCCCAATAATAATAATGCTCTATGTGTTTTGTCTATTTGGTGTATCACCACTGTCATATATTTTACCTTCCAGTCCAAAAAAGAAAATGGCTCAATTACAGTATCAACAAATATCTTAGCTAATTTCAACAAACAAATATACTTGTCCTCTAAAGGCGTTATCAAATCTTATCTCAATCAGAATAATATTGGTCCCATATTATTTTCTATGCTTAAGAAATGACATTACCAAGAAATTCCCTTTCTTTTCCTATTATATCTCCTCCCTACCATATCTCATACATTCTATTAAATCCTTCCATAACATACCTGTAACAATTCCCTACTAACTGATGTTTAAAAACATGCCATGATATTTACAGTTAATACATTTCACAATGCTTCCTCGCCAATAGTGAGAATACTACACAGTTATCTCAGAATCTAGTAACCTAATAAGTAAGCCCTTTTTGACATTTATATTAATTCTATGCTAACCTACCTGGAGGTTCATCTGCAAATCACCCTCAAATAAGAATTTGACTAATAATATTGCAATTAAAATAATTACAAAATATGTAAAATTTGTTTTTGACATTAAAAACAGCAACCAGTCACAATTTGTTGTTGTTATATTTATTGACCATTACCAGTTTCGAACAAAATGCTCATCATCAGATGGTTTGCATTTATAATTTATTATTTTTTAAATGCATATACAATTCCAAGAACCTGGCGAGGTATCAGTAATAATATTTTATCCATGATGGATTCGTGGAAATCAGCGACTGTGATTTGAAATTTGTTTTTGATATTAAAAGCAGCAACCAGTCACAATTTATTGTTATTATAATTATTGTCTGGAGGTATTTGAATTCCGGCATTACGGACAAATGCTGAAGATAAGCTGATGATGAGCATTTTCCTCGAAACCCGTAATGGTCAATAAATATAATAACAACAAATTGTGACTGGTTGCTCCTGTTAATATGAAAATCAAATTTGATATCACAGTCGCTGATTTCCACGAATCCATGATGGATCAAATGTTATAACAAAATATGTTTAAGTCATGATCATGGTTTGGCAATAACTGAAGACATTCATCTATATGCAGATGGAAAATGGTGAATTAATAATTGTTAAACAGAGAGGAATTCGCCCCAAGCAATATCTTAACCAGTAATCACTTATATACGATCATTTAGCTTGATACTAACCCATGACACATAGAATAGTCACTACATGCAACCATGAATATCTTTAAAGGTAAGTTGATATGCAGCAAAACAGATCAAAGAAGTGGGAAAGCTTTTTATTACAGAACTGACAATTTACACCACAATTTGATTACTAACCAAACATCCTGAAATGTGACTGAAGTTAGCGATACATCCACAATTATTTTTGATTAAAATTGTAATCAGTACTTTTTCCAACTATCTTTCCAGAGAAAGATGCAGATTTAGATAAATCTTTCCATAAGTTTTCAGTTTACCCTTCTCTACAACTCATTATAGATGTTTATACATAAGAAATTATTAATTATACCTAAAATTTTGATACTTTCTTTTCACAAGCTATATATCAATATATGTTTTCTAGTTAATCTAAGATATATAAAAGAAGCTTGAAAATAATCATGGTTAAAATTACTCAACCACTTAATATTCATTCTTAGTAGTTCACATTACCGAATTTTATAATTTTCACAGCTGTGAATTACTGCAGACACATGTATAGTAGGGAAGACCAGGGCTGGTTGGTGTAGGGGGCAGGTTGGCCATCATCTCTGTAGCATGTTCGGAGACGCAACTTGTTGACCACATGACTTTCATAGTCACTACTACTTCCCAATAAAACAACAGTGCGAGTTCTGTAGTTGTGTGGGAAAGAGGAGTGATTCTCATAGATTTCATTCAGAGGGTCATTTAAAGTGTCGTATTTGTTTTCTGTAACACAGACTGCATGGGATATTTTTAATTTGTGTAGTAAATTGAAGCGTTGAACTAAGGTCTATGTTTTCCATTGTTAAGACATTCAGTGTCAGTAAAGTAGTTTTACAACTGCCATCTCTGTTCTAAAAACATGTATGGGGCAGGTTGACCATCTGTGATTAGGGTTGGTTGGCACATACCTAAAAGTGGGTAAAATGAAGAAACTACATACAAAGAGCAAAATCCATTTTATGATTTCAAGTGAGGAGGAGAGCCTACCTGTGAGTCATGCTGACAGAGGTGATAGCTTTGATGAACATCTACTTTACATGACAATAACGTGAGTGAGCCAGACCCTAGACACCCCATAGGTAGGTGGTAGGGCTGTCTATCACAGTTGACATCTCTCCAGAAGATAACAATGTTGAGGTTGAAAGCCAACCCAAAGTAGCCTCAATTCAAATGTAGTGGTCAACTACGATGGTGCTCAATATTTAGGAATCATTACATCATTGGAAGAAGCTGATGTTCTAGTTAAAGCCGTGGTAAAGTGTGATTATTTTTGGATGTGATCTAAAAAATTAGATGAAGATTGTACAAATATGAAAATGTGAGCCGTATCTAATGAGTCAAATTCACAAACCAACCTCAACGATGTGACGCCTATTTGATGTAATTCCAATATTTGTGATCTCTTGTTTCTGTTAGTTTCTCTCAGGCTACCTTTTTTACTAGCTTTTTTTTTTTAAAATCAATGCAAAAGGACTTACATTAAATTCATTGACTTAAAATATTTCCACGAATTCCAGGTTAGGTTCCGTTAGTTTCTCGCTTTTAACTGATTTATTTTTCATACATTGGACGAGAGCTATGTGAACTGACCCCATTGTAAATTCCAACCAACCCACATATATGGGTTGGTTGGCCAACCATGATTTTAACTGTTTGGTGGTTTCCTGTAGTCACATAATTTAATATTCTGATTGTTAAAAACACAAAAACATAACCAAATAGTGGCAGATTACAGTGATATATTCACAATTGGGACTATGTTCATAGAATCAGCTATAAAAATCAAAATGATAAAAACCTGTGCCAACCAACCCTGGTCTCCCCTATATTTTTCATCACTTTTAGTGAGATTCCTTAACTAGAAATTTTATGATAAGCAGCAGAGAATGTTTCAAAAAATAAAAACTTATGATTTTCAATTTACCAATTAGAATACCCAAATATGCACATATAAGCTTAAATTAATATTTGAGTTCCAGAAACAGCTAAACAACTATTAACAACATTTGTATTTCAGGTCTGTGAACATAAAATTGCACAGGTACTCGAACAACCCTTATCCTCAGAATATCAAATTCAAATATATTATGAAAATAATATGCAGTACTAACTCAAATAAAGAATGAGGACAAAAATGTTATAAAAACCATTAAACTGAAATACCTACTGCACCTAGAACACAATATTGGGAAATTCCATCATTACTTACATTTTTAATAATTAGAAACACTCCCAAAATTTAAGTTATTTTAGATATGCTGTAGTTGTCAGCACTATTTTTTGCACATTTGGGGTCATTGATTATTTCCAGTGAAATACTGAGTAAGTGAATGACACAGGTCTTGATAAAACTCAGCTCCTAAAATTTGTAGTCTTTTATTAGCACTCCTATGGTGCCAACAGTTCTCAATACTTTATAGTACATTTCATTCATATCAGTTTCTGTAGATTATAACTAACTGGTAATACAAAGAAAATCATAATTAATAAATTCTGTCAAACATTTTAGTAATCATAATAACCTGGAATCAAGTTATATAAAACACCATAAACTATCTTAACAGAAAGATGTAAACCTTATGAATCAGACTGAACTTCCATATGAATCAAACAATTCATTCGTATTCTTTATATATGTGTCATTGTACTGCAAGTACATACTTACATACATTATATATATAGTATAAGTTCTAATTATTAAAACCCACATTTAAAACTATTCATTAATTTTATAGCCTATTACCACACCTGAATAATTTTTGTTATATCCTTTTACAGGAACATTCATTAATTTTAATAATTATTTTTTGGTTGCTGAATGTCAGTTGGCATAAATAAAATAATTATTAGTAATCGTTGACAAGCCAAAGATTATTAGTGAAAAATATAAGGAAATTCCTATGTTATCATCTAGTTTGGTGTTTTGGTACAAGCAGTTTACTTACGACAAATATTATATATAGAGTCATTTTGAATATAAAAAATTCTAAGGGTACATGACATTTTTACCCAAATTATTGAATACTTAGACAGAAGTTACTGTTATTTGATCGAAATATTATCGATGTGTGTGTCAACATTAAGATATTTTTGTATAGACCTGCCTTACTAAAAATCACAATACCTCCCAATAATTTCGCAGGCGTAACTAAAAGTAGAGTTGAGGCCTAATCCCAAATTGTGCAAGCAGCTTTTGGTAATCCAATGTATCTCAAAATCAAACTACTAATATAAATCCCTCACATAGATAACACATATCTACTTCTTTCTTACTAGCAGTAATCCCCAACTGCCTATGGCAACGGTTCCCAATTTTCTTTGGCAACGGAACCCTAATTGATAGTACATTTTTTGTCATATCCCCATTTTTATGAGCTTAAGCTGAAAAATCAGTCTCGCATCAGAAAGTCATTAAAAATGGAATCAGACCCGTGATAGCCTTCTCGCAGCGTTTTTACGACTCTTTCAAACAAATATTTTATTTAATTCTCGGATGACACACGGAACCCTTGTGACCCTTTCACAGAACCCCAGGGTTCCACAGGCCACCCTTTGGAAACCACTGTCCTATAGTATTGTGGCAACATTTATCACTAAAATTATTTTCAGTTGCCTTTGCTGCCCAATAATGCTGCACTGAAACTAGACAACGAAGAAGCTGGCTTTGTGTTATTGTAAGAATGTATTCTAGGTCTATCTGACTTTACATAACTCACTTATAACTACAAATCACTCAGATAACAACACAAATCTTACCAACAAGATCAACGACTAAATTCTCATTTGATGTTAATCAAGGAGACCTAATTCGAATTTTAGTATAAAATTTCTGACCACAAGAAATAATCAAAATCAAATTTTTAACTAAATGCAGTATGAGTATAAAATAGTAATGTCTCATCTTACCTTCTTGGAGAAATTTTGCTGGTGGATTTATGAAAATGCAGCTTTGACATATCCTCAAAGTCTTCAGAGTAATATGTGCATACATACAAGGGAGATGAGATAGCAGATATGTGGGTGAACACATGTTTTGTTAGAGAGCACCAATACAAAAACGTGTCTCCACAGAATGCACAAGCAAGTACAATTAATGAAGGCTGTTTAAAAGTAGTTTCCTTGGTGTCTTCAAAATGATGGCCATACAACTTTGATCGATTGGAGAAAACTTGGCCACAGTTTTGGCAAATATCTAATGGTGTATTTAGCAATACATTAAAATGACTAAAAACATGCCTAATTAACAAGTCCTTAGTGGAGAAATATTGAAGACACTTGACACATGTATACTGTGATGGCCTGACTGCTGACATGATGCTCTCATTAGTTCCACTCAAATTGCTCTCATCAGATTTTAAAAGTGCACTTCTTTCATTTAAGTTCTTCAACAAGCTAATATCATTTGCTCATAACACAGATTTTTGTTGTTGATGAAACTTGACTTTAGAACTGTAAAATGAAAGAACGAAAATAATTTCAATTCCCTAATTGCAAAATATTGCTAAGGAGTTATACCAACAAAGCAAATATGTGATATAAATAAAGATGAAAAGTCTGTGATCTATTTGGAAATTAATACACATTTTTCCTTTACAGCAGCTAACCTGTACTCATAATGTAATATAATGTATCACATACATGAAAATCAATGGCAGTTACTACTCATTGTGTCAGGGACTAGCACATTTAGGAGTCAGCTGTGATTGGCCACTATACAGTTGGGAAAAGGGTAGTGATAATGAGCTATTCCATGCTCGATTTTCAGTAAGTGATAGTCAATATCAAATCAGCCTTGATTTGTTTATCTCTTCAGAATCGGAGAAATTTGTTGATTAGAAGAAATATTTGTCATAAAGAACACCTGCTAAGATAACAAATAAAATTATATGAAGGGTCCAAGTGTCATTGGTTTGAGCCATATTTCAGTAGAGAGGCATGGTGTGATACCTACAATGAACAAAATTATGTGACAAAAGAGTTAACAAAGAGAGTAGCTAGCGTGAATTACTTTTTACATAATAAGTTAGGTAATAAATATATCAAGATTATAAAATGAGAAACACATTCGGGGAGACAGTGAAATCTGTTTGAATATAAGATAACCATACAGACTGATACACATGTAAATGCAATTATCTACAGGAGTCAGAAGAACGCTGGCTCAGTTGGTAGCTGAGCTGATAGACCAACAGATAAAGATTGTGGTCTGTAGGATTTTTTATCATTTCTCGTCCTGTGTGGTAATTACCGCTATGGTGCACAATACTGTTTTGCCAGCAATGTGAACATTCCTTCTGAATTTCTACCTTTGGTTTATAACCTCACACCCAATTGTCTGGACATGGTAAAACAAGACAAGTGTATAAGGAATAATAATATTTCTTCCATTCTTGGTAAGAATATAAAGGAACAGATCAGGAATTTCATGGGGCCGTCACTTCTGTTATTTGGATAGAAACATATCTCAGTATTTCAGAAAGGTTCTGACTGTAAACCACCAATACAATAATTCAGTAGAATAACATATATTAATGGTTCCAACACACTTTCTAATGGTAGTTCTATTTCTGGTTCCAATAGCTATTTATAAAGTAACTCTTGTTCTGACAGTAACTTACAGGGTAAATCAAAATTAGTTTTACTTTTTCACATTTTTTGATTTTATAATAATTTCATTCAGTGGGCGCCATTCTGTTGGCCAACATGCATCTAATTATATGCAATAAACTGAAAGAACATAGAATGTGACAAACTTTAAATAAAGCAAGACGGAAAGACAGTAAATGAAAGCTACTACAGACAACTACTAATTTTTCGCTTCATCAGTCTGGGTCATTTGTAACATACTGCTATCAGATAACCATAAACAAATACAGATAAAACAACAACATGGAAATCACGTTACACAAAGCAAATGGCATTGCAGTGATTAATTTGAATGTTTGTTATGCCTAATAACATAAAAGTGGTTGTACAGTCTATTACCCAGAAAACTAAATTCATTTCCTAAATCGCAATGAAAGATTTCTACATCAATAAATCATGGTGAAAAATCTTATTCAACGTACTAAAACTCTATCAAATAGCATTTACAAGTTCTCTAAAGCAATTTGCTCAAATCATGAAACCCCACAAAATCACACATACCACGAACATTTATGATTGAACTTATACATACTGCACACAACATTTCAACTCAACTTACACTTGTTACTAAAGAAAATGGTCTGACTGAGATTAGTACAGTGACAATCACATAATGAAAACATCCTTCTTCAATTAGTCATTGGTTGAATATGTGAACTTTTACTCTCCGATTAGTAATAGGTAATGCAAGCACGACACGGCACAACTAACGTTTGGAAATAGAAACATACCTCCTGGTTACCGCGTGTCACGTCTAGAGATGGGTCACAAATAACTAAGCGGCTACAAATAACCGTTATTTTAAAAACGCCGTTTAGAAAGTAGCGGCCAAAACGATAACTGGAGTTATTCAAATAACGGTCAGCACTTCCCTCTCTGACAGCGCTGTAAATGTTCGTCGACCGCCCGCTACGAGTGCATCAGTCACCGCTTATTGCCTCTCTCACCGTTATTAGTTGCAATAATTACCACTAGATGACTCTACCATCGCAAAATAATAGTTATTAACTACGATAGCGATCACTAGAGGACACCACCTATGCAAACCGCTTTTTTCAACCTCTAACCATTATTAACTGCGATAGCGCCCAACAGATGTCGCTACTGCTGACGATGTTAAATACTACTTTGCAGGTGTTATTTGCGATAGGGTCCAAAATTTATCATCTCTCTACGACTTAGTGACCATTAAACCGGTTTTCAGCATCCATCCTTCCATCAAAAACCACTTGATTATGCTTTTTGTTACAGCTGTGTACATGTGTTATATCGTCTTTGCCAGTTGAAGGCGTTATTAACTTCGATAGCGATCACTAGAGGACACCACCTATGTAAACAGCTTTTTAATACCTTTAACCGTTATTAACTGCGATAGCTACCAACAGATAGAGAAACCATCGAAAAGCGCTAGTATTTCCACAAGTCAATCAGTTTAAAACAGCAAATCATATTTACATTTCAAATTACTTTTATGTACTTCTGAACAACATATTTAAATTACAGCTGGTCTGTTATTGGGACACATTTACAACATATGTAAAGTATGCTATACATATAACTATAGCCACACAAAACTTAATGCGAATTAATAGCCAGACTGAAAAACATTGTTTACTTTCAGCAAAGTTAATCTTCTGTATTTGTTGCATATATTCATAAAAACTCATACTACAAATTCATTAGTTTCAAACAGAAAAATATATTAACACGTAATCAAAACTGACCACTTCGCATATTTTTTTTTTTTTTTTTTTTTATCGTACGTCCGTAAATCACGTTATACACAAACCGCTAAAGCTGCTCGTATTAAAATTCTATATTAATTTATCAAGGCATCACTGCGACTTATTAAACAAACACATAAACACTAGTCAAAGGCGTATATAATGTCTCTGACAGTTACTATGGAAGCCGCTTATTAGGAAGCCGCTTATTTGAAAGCCGCTATTCGTGACGTATCGTTAAACGCTAAATAACGCTAATAAGCGGCTTTTCGTGACGTCAGGGCCGCTATATTCGTCACATCCGGTTATTTGACATTTCCGGGTCTTTTTCAACAAGAGAAGAGCATTTCTGAGCAGAGATTTTAGTAGCGTCACCACAGATATTACTTCAGAACAAAATAACTATACGTTATTTCTAACGGTTAAAAAAAGCGGTTAGATAAAAGAAGCAATAACTGAATAACGTATTACTGGAAAAAAGCTGTTTTGCCCATTTCTAAACGCTACTAACTAGTACTGTCTACAAAATGTAAACACTCAGAGATTACACTAATCAAATCCCCACACCACTACAGATAAAATATAACATCAAAATAAGCTACTTCACTCGGCGACTGTTCAAAAGCTACAATGTCACATCCGGCTATCTTTAAGATATCTGTAGTAATATTATCTGCACCAGCCCCTTTATGTTTTTTCAGCTTTCTTATTTCCTTCAAGATTTCCTCAGGATGGATATCAAATTTTTTACTATCGTCATTTCTAATTGTGTTGTTAAGCTCGTTCTCCGAATTAGACCCTCCTGATTCTGATACATTGTCCGTAATGCTTTCACTGAACCAGTTATTTAAAATCCCTGCCTTTTTCAAATCCTCGGTAACTTCTTCTCCATCCTTATCTATAAGTGTCTCTACACCCTCCCTTCCCCTCAGTTTCCTGATATAGCCATAGAAATTTCTAGATTCATTAGTCAATGGTCCTCCTGCACAGATAATACTCTTCATAAAACCATCTTTAACTACTTTCTTTGCCGTTATTAAGTCCTTGTTTGGTTGTTTTAAAATATTGCCTACTACCCTGCTGTCTCTTAACTCTGTTATGTTCTCTTATTACCAACCTCTTTAACCTCCTCACTTCCCTATTAAAGTACAATGATTCTCAACTTCTCTTTATTTTATGCTTTGGAATAAATTTTACTTTCCCCATTCTTACTATCTCCTTGAACTCTTTCCACCTTGACTCTACTGCACTTGTGCCTTCCTTCCATTTGCTGAAATATTCCATTCTCTGAAATATCTCTTCAAATGTGAAACCTTTGCCTTTTTATAATTGTACCTATTTCCCCCTTCAATTTTGGCTGCTGGTTTACTGAATCCTCTAATATCCATCATAACTGCTTCATGATCACTTATTTCTTCCGACACTTGACACCCCACATGGCTATCATCTAGCTTTATTAGGAAAATATCCAGAATATTTTGTCCCACTTGTGTAAATCCTCCTTCCCTTATTAAGGCAAGGATTTGCAAATCTCTGTTCCCTTGAGTTATTAATCTAATATCCTACCAAGTTTACATCTCGTAAATTTAAATCCCTACTAATACGTACCATTCTATTCTCATCTCTGAAATCTGAGTATGAATTTAATTTCTCCACAAGAGCCTCATCTTCATCTGTCATTCTTCAGCTGCGGTAAACAGCCAACACCCTTTTTTACTATCCCAGAAATCTATCCCAAGTAACTCATAGTCATGATCAATGAACACCAGTGAATGGTTATAGTTTTTGATAACTAGTATGAAGACTCCTCCAGCAATTGTTCCTCTATCTCTGCGATACACTGTGTAACTTTCGGGAAAAACCTCACTCATTAGTACTTCTTCTTTTAACCAACTCTCTACCCCCATTATTACTTGGGGTTCACGTAGTTCTATTAACTTTGCATATTCGATTACTTTGTTCATAATACTTCTACAGTTTCACTAGTAATAGCCATTCTTATTACTGGCTGTATATTTTTAGCATTTAACTCCTCCTATCCATTTCTAACCCAGTTTATTATCGTTTTAGCAACGTTATCAGTTTCTTCAACATCTGTGATTTTTCCCACTGTGGAGCTACAGTTAGTGCACTGGAAATAGGCTCCCTTACTGCTTTAGTTAACAGTCCCTCCTACTGAGGTGTAGGTCATGTCTTGTGAAACACCAGCTAGCAATGGTGTTCACAGGCACAACCCCCAAAATAGAACTAATGCCATTCCCAAGTAGCACTTCCGTTTCCACATTTACTAGCCTCACAGCATAGTTAAATTGTTGCCGGTCATTGGATTTAGAATCTGCAAGATTTCCACCCTGGTATGCTGTTCCTCCTTCACCACCTTCATCTCTATACTATAACTCGCGTTTCTATCAATACTATTCACCGCACCTCCCACTCTATCGTCTTTTCGTGAAACTCCTACAAAGTGAACCTATATCCTCTATTACCTTACCTAATGTTGCACTAGTTTTGAAAAAATGTGTGACCTGGTAACCTGTGCCTAACTGATACAGCAGAAGAGGGCCTACACCTTTCCGATGGCTTCTATCTATCAGCAGAACCATTTTTATCCTATTCTTGCCTTCTACGCGCTTATTCCTATGGGACTGCTGTATCTTACCTACTCCTACATGAGGATCTTCTCCTCCTGTCTCTGGGAACAGGCCAAACCTAATTTTACACACAATTTCAGAAGTGTCTGGATTCTTCATCCTACTAACCATAATTCTCCTATGACCTGAATGTATCTTTGTAATATACTGTATAAATCTAATACCTGAAGGAATAGGGATAAGTAAGAATCACTTGAGGATTTATGCAAGCAGGGAACACAACTATCTCCACACTAGATAAAGATAAAAGAGTCCATTGAAATTTGATGCTTTCTTGCAGAATATTTCTAAATCTATATATAAAACAGTGATGTGATCAATAAATGGGCTACTAATAACTATGTTTAATGAAGCATACAATTAGGAATAGCGAAAAAGTTTTGCAATAATATTAGGCTAAAGATATGACTCCATTAAAGAGTAATCTGTTATTGAAACTAGAACGTTATAGAGACAAGAAAACAGACTATTTTATTGAAATGAGATGCTTCAAAAGTGAAAAACTATACTAAAAATTATTTTTCAATACTTCTTAAGAATTGGTTGTATTGCCAAACAAGTCTAGAAGTAGATTTACATAACATGACACAGAAATGCTTAATAATTCTGTCAGTATTAAGAACAGGTTATGTTTTTAACCACAGTACAGATAATCATTTCCAATTATATTTCGTTCAACATGATAGTATATTGTAATACTTTCTTAAAATACTTTCATATATTCATACAACAAAATATAAAGATTAGATGGAGTTTCTTATATCAAATCAGTATTTGCTCTCTCTATCAATATAATATTTCATGATTGCCTCTCAGCATTTTCAATGAACAACAAAATTTTCTATGAGGTAAGATAATTAATGTGATATGGTAATTAACTACATAAGAAATGTTTTCACTTACAGGTCATATATAATATTTATTTTTAATCTATCAAAACCTTACAATTAGGTACAATAATTAAAAATCAATTAATATAATACTTGTAAACAATTTACACTGTCCTTATAGGCTTACAATAATCAAAATACAAAACAAAAACTGATGAACATTACAAAATAATTTTGAAATAAGAGAAAATTAAAATTTGTAACATTAATTTAAAAACAACAAATATCAAGATTTGATTAGTAGAAAGATGGTACATTATAAAGTTTATTTTTGTTATTAATCTATGATAAATAAAAATACAATAAATCTGATACATTTATCAAAAAGAGCTCAGACATTGACTTGATTTATTTTGAAATAGATAACTATTGGGTTTTATGACGGTTAATTGATTTATTTAATTCTTTTAACGACGTTTCGGCAGCTACCACCGTTGCCCTCATCAGGTTAACTCTTAAATACAAAGACAAGGCTGTAACACTCGCGAGCCAGTCCTGGCTCCTATAAATAGCCTGTTGCAGAGGGAAGCTTCACGCTGCTCTTTGATTGGTCGGCGATCCACACGGCCTCAGACGTGTTCAAACCAGTTTGGTTGCATCTCTGCATCTCGTGGCTGCATCCCATAGCTCAGCAGTTGGATGGCATTTAGTAGCTCCATGGCAGTATCTTGAGTGGTCACCCATCTAAGTAAAAACCACACATAACGTTGCCTAATAGTTGGTATGTGCGGTCACCCATCCAAGTGCTCACCACGCTAAATCGTTGCTTAACCGGCGGCATTACACGAGGGCTCTGGAACTGATCAATTACAATGACGTATATCCCATTGGTCGACGTGTCATGACGGCGTCTGCTCGGAAGGCTGTATCTAACACGTTGCTGTTTCAGGTCTTATATGACTGGCTCCGAAGCCTCGCTCAGGGAAAAACCACCATCTCTGTTAATGCTGTTATCACTTATTCGAATCTCCAGCGCTTCTCTGATCACTGAGTCCCATAAATATGATTTCTTAGCCAGAACGTCAGTATTGTCGAAGTTGATGCAGTGAAAATTTTCTATAGCATGTTCTGCTATTGCGGACTTGTCCAATTGTAGTAATCGCAAATATGAGTTGGTGCTCATTGAGGCATTCCTCGATAGTTATTATGGTTTGTAAAATGTATACTTTGCCGCATTCACATGGGATCCAATAAACTCCCGGTACTCGAAGGGCATGGTCGTCTTTCACCGTGTGTAACATATCACGTATCTTCAAAGGTGGATGGAAGATACTCCTTATGCCATATCGTGCTAAGATATTCCGATTTTTCAAGAAGTATTCCCGGCATAAGGCAACACGGCGGCGGTTTTTGGAGACTCTTGTTCAGGTGTTAGTTGCGGTTTCTGGGGGAAAAAAGCCTGTTTAATATGTTCTTCAGAATAACCATTCTGTCTGAAAACTTGCCTGGCGTAGGTGCCTTAGTTCTTCATGTAGGCTATCACTGTTCGAAATGGCTCGCGCACGATGGACCAGTGTTGTCAAGACAGTTTTTCCGCTGAGCTGGGTGATCTGTGTGCGTAGGTTTCCTGTAAACGGTATGCGCCGAAGTACCATCTGGCTTGTTTTTAGTTAGTACGTCCAGGAATGGTAGCATGCCATCTCTCTCAATCTCCATGGTAAAACATATGTTAGGATGGATTGAGTTCAGGTGATCCATGAATTCTCCGAGCACTACAAAGCTGTGTGGCCAAATTACAAATGTGTCATCCAAGTATCAAAATAAAAATTTTGGTTTTAATGGAGCAGTTTCTAGAGCCCTTTTCTCAAAATCCTGCATATATAAATTGGCTACCACAGGAGAAATTGGCGAGCCCATAGCCACACCATCAGTTTGCTCGTAGTATCGCCCTCTGTACATGAAATATGTAGAAGTGAGCACATGCTGGAATAGGTCTACAATTCCTTGGTCGAATTGTCGTCGTATTAGTTCTAAAGTCTCCTTGACAGGCACCCGTGTGAACAGACACATGATAACAAAGCTGAGCATGAGGTCTGAATCAGACATGGTTAGACCCTGTATCATCTGTATGAACTGGGCAGAATTCGGAACATGGTGTATGCAATGACCCACCTGTGGACTCAGTAGGCGTGTAAGATATTTCGCCATATTGATTGATTTTATCAACATTACAGATTCCACCAAATACCATTTAACTGTTGGATCCAACTCAGAACTAGTAAGGGGTGAAAGGATCCAGACAGAATATTAGAGAATAGTTGCATGGTTAACCACAGAAACTTAAAACGCTTAGAAAATTTTAACAAATGGAATTAAAAGTCACTATAAACAGTTGTGTAAAACAATTCCTATGGCATAAAATTTTTCAAATAATCTGACACAACCTTTCTACTCAGGTTTTCTCATTCCCTAAAAGTCAATATGTAATAAAATATTTCCTAAGCTATATTTATATATGGCACAAGTACAGAACATGTACCGGGATTTGTATCAAAACTTATCTGAGGCCATCATTAACTTGTACGAGTACGAAACTTGCGTTTACGTCAGTATACACTAGTATCAAAACCTGTTTGAAACATGTGTATGCTGTTGTGTTATTAAATGTCATTTATGTTCATTTGAATTGTCAAAGTATTAAACATGTCATGTGATGCGGAAGATTTTTTTAAGTGTCTGTGCTGACAATATACTGAAATAGGAAAGGGAACTTAGATGGTGGCAAAATTGTCCTATCTAAATGTGAAATACAAGGTACTTATGCCATGCTAATGAAAGAAATAATAACATAAACACAACAAACAAACAATGTAAAAACTTGTTGAGCTATATGTCACCAATTTACACATCTGAGTTCTTGGCTATGTTAATTTGGCTAATGAACATGAGTATATGTGAGAAACAAGTCAAAGTCAGAAGTCAAGTGAGCATATAAAAAATATATGAGTGACTCTGATATTTGCCAAATGTATAAGCATTCTGTATGAGGTAAAGTGGCACGACTGGTCAAATACACAAATCCTGATACAAGTTCGGGCACAAGTATCCAAGCAGACTGATTTACACCCACCAATAACATAACCTTTGACAATTCTAATTCTAGAGATTGCCAGAAAAAAATCAAATTAACAATACTACAAAACTGACATATTATAATCTTATTTAGAGAGAGGATAAAAGAAAAATATGACAATAGAAAATTAAAAACAACATATTTGATCACAAATTTACCCCACTATGCTCAAAGAGGTCAATAGAATAATATAACAAATTTACAGGGGAATATATGTATAACTCGCACATTGTTTGATTGTTTCTAATAATGATAACTAGATTATTTGTAAATAACCATAACTTTTACAATTTCTAAATTGTTAAAGGGATTTTTTAAAAAAACAACCATCTCTCTTTTAATGCTTTTTAGTTAAGAAAACGTATAAAAATTTTTTCGTAAATGATATAGAAAAACGATAGTTTACCGAAATGAATGATGATGCTCAACAGGGGCATCTGAACCTGTAAAAGATTTTGAAACAAATTTCACTAAAAATATGGGTTCTGCTTAATTGAGTTAATTGTCAAATCTTAAGATACAAACACCACATAAAATATTTTCTGCATTTATCACAATAAATCAAACTATCACTCAAATGAATATATTAAAGACTTTAACACACTGTACAAGATAAATGAATTTCAAAACAAATCAGAAGGAACCGGATGATCTACTTAATGAAACCACTGAAGACTTCTAAGACCACCAGAGTGTGTAAATAATTTTTCAAAAATGTCACAAGAAAACGAACAATATCAGAACGAAATAACTGATACTTTCTACAGTCCCTAAACAACATATAATATTTATCCCAAACATTACATGACACAGAGTGAATTTGCTGATGATTTTTAAGATTCCGAAACTGTGAATGATTTTGTAACACCAATCAATGAATCCAGTGATGACTTTCAAGATTTACAAACTTTGTAAAATATTAAACACGAACACAGGCGCTCATTAGTATCAAAACGCTGATGATTTTAAAGACTATATACATAATGTTAAACAAATATCACAAAAAAGGGTGTTCTCTACAGTAAATCCGCTTATGCCTTTTAAGGATTTCCCACAATATAAAGGATTTCACACGAATATCCCAAGAAAACAGTCATTCTAAAGAAAGAAACCGCTGCTGATTTTTAAGGCTTCACGACTATAAGTGAGTTGCCACAATTTCACAAGAATAATTGTATTTACAAGAATGAATCCAGTGATGTCTTTCGAAGGTCTCAGACAGTGTTAATAATATTGCACAAACAACACAAGTAAACGGACCTTCTCATGAATGAATCCGCCGATGACTCTGAAAGTGTCCAGACTGTATAAATGACTTTCCACAAATGTCACAATGAAACAGGCGTTTACCAGAATGAATCTTCAAATGTCTTTTAAGTGTTCCTGATTCTGAAAATGATTTTCCACAAATGCCACAAGAAAACGGGCGATCTCCTGAATGAATCCGCCGATGACTTTGAAGGTTTCCAGACTGTATGAATGATTTTCCACAAACGTCACAAGGAAACGGGCGTTCGCCAGAATGTATCTTCAAATGTGTTTCAAGTGTTGCTGACTCTAAAAATGATTTTCCACAAATGCCACAAGTAAACGGGCGTTCTCCAGTATGAATCCGCTGATGACGATGAAGGCTTCCAGACTGTGTAAATGATTGTCCACATATGTCACAAGAAAAAGGGCGATCTCCAGAATGAATCAGATGATGACTCTTGAGGTTTCCATGCTCTTTAAATGATTTTCCACAAATGCCACAAGAGAATGGCCGTTTACCAGAATGAATCCGTTGATGATTTTTAAGGGTTTTAGACTGTGTAAATGATTTTCCACAAATGCCACAAGAAAACGGGCGTTCTCCAGAATGAATCCGCTGATGACTTTGAAGGTTTCCTGAGTTTGTAAACGAATGTCCACAAATGTCACAAGAAAATGGGCGCTCTCCAGAATGAATCCGCTTATGTTCTTTAAGTTTTCCAGGCCATTTAAATGATTTACAACAAATGTCACAAAAATATGGACGTTCACTTGAATGAAACCTCTTGTGCTGTCTAATAATAGAATAATTAGTGAAAGATTTTCCACTATCTTCTCCCGAGTTTGTGAATAGGCCCAAATGAATCATATTATTACAATTGTAGGTAGCAAATGGCACTTCTGTTCTGTCGGTTTGAAATTGCAGCTCGTAACTGTGATTCTTTTTACTGAAGTCACAATAACCCCTAGAAACAGGAAATTATGAATGTTAAATATGTTGTGAACTTATTATATAGAAGTATATTAATTGGTAGGTATGTTTTCAGTTTTACAATTAGTAAATTAATTTCTTTTAATATATAGTTCTTTGTTATTGGTAACAGTATACTCAGTATGTAATGAACTGTGATGAAACTAAAAAAAAATTTCAACATTTGTAAACTATAGAATCCTGATGTCAAAAAGTGTGGTTTACAGTAGAAACACAACATCTATACTTTACGAAAAATGTTGAAAAACGATTCAATATTTTCTAAAGTGATCACTAACTTTATCAACTACTCATTTACTATTTTACTAACTTAAGAGGCTGACAAATAATGCCCATATATACTGCAGTATAAATATAAAATTTAACTTAGTTTCCCACTGATATAACTTTTACAAAAATGTAATTCACCATTTCTTTATTAGAAAAGGGGATCAACTATGCGACGAATCAATACAATCAGTATACAGATTTTCACTTGATTAATATCATAATAGATGCTCAATAGACATATTTACAAATTAAAGATAAAGGAAGTATCATAATATTATAAAATGAGATATAAGAATGCCTTTTCTGGTGTCCTGTTTTCAGAAATGACCTAACCTCCAATCAAATTTTTCGCATATTTATTGTATAACTGATGTACTTTTGCAATATCAAGTAACAAATCGACCCTAATTGGTTGAAACGTTTAGCTCTCTGGAGTAAATACATCGACATTATAAGAAATCACTGCTGGAATTAGTCATCATAGTTGAAGATTACCTGAATAAACCAAGATACTAACAACTATTATGATGTGTTTGATACTTTCCAACTAGTATTATGAAGCTTTTTTTAAGAATACCAAACAAGATAAATGGTAAACAATGTATACTATGCAGTTGACACTGTGATCTTCGTGCACAGCAAAAAGGGTCTTGTTTCCTCCAGAAACAACACAACAAAAAATATGAACTTAGCATTAGACTTTAAAAACAGTAGGGTAATCAGTTAAGATGGCTCTAGACTCAAGGGAGTAGTTTGCTAGTTGGAGAGCCTCCCTCAGTGGTTTCACAGCTATGGCAGTGACTGATTAATAAGAGCAACAGATAACATGGACAACTATTGCAGGACAGTCACAATCTTCTCTAAGGAGAAGGCGCCGGAAGAAGACAATACTTTTACTTTTGTCGAAATAAATTCATATAAGAATGTGTTAAAATCAATTCCAATGTTTCCATAAAAATCGGATATTTCAAACAAAAATTAACAAGTAATGCATTCTAAGCCTTACAGGAAACGTAATTTTTAGTAATAAAAAAAGCATTATTTCTCTACCTCATCCCCTGTAGCTTAATGCACTATGTCCAACATTCTTCCTGTGAATGGGTTCCATTCTAGTTGTGTGATTCTTGTTGGTCTGAAAAATGTCCATCTATGTCTACTATCACTTCATTTGATTCAAAATATTTTCCGTTTATACTTCAAACTACATAGAAGTCAGAGCTGGAAAAATCTAGTAAATCTGATGCTCCAATTAGTACTACAAATCCCTAAGAGTCTGTATTGTTAAAGCACATTCATAAGCAGGTGCAATGTCATGGTCAAAGATGATTCTTTTCCTTGACCTCCTCAAGCATGTTTTTTATTCACTTGATCCACAGAAATATATTTTGTACAATTTGTTTTCATAAGGAATATGAATACAAAGAATTCCAGCATATATTTCAAAAATGACCTGATTAGCTAATAGATATTTTTCCATACATTCCATGCTTTCTTGACTACCAAAATAAACTTCGCAAAATTAAGCAACATATCTTCCAGATAGAATTAACACAGTTAGCAAAAGAATATGGACCATGAGTTAATTTTTATCCACAAAGTTCTTGGTCTTCAGCACGGTTATCACCTTGAATGGAAATTTGCCCGAAAGAGAGAACAGGTTCAAACATTCAGATGTTTCTATCACTTTGATTGTCTAGGTGGAGCAGCGTCAATTTAACAGAATTAACATCTTACCATTCGGTCTGTTACCGTTATTACCAACATATATGAATCAGAATGCGCGCGCGCTACTCTTCTATGGTGACAACATGAAAGTTACAGAGGCTGATGTAGGCAATTTGATAGGGATGTTAATTGCCCATTTATCTAATTAATTATGACCAAATATGGTCAAGTTGTAACCCACAATAAGTATTCTCATCTCTGTTTCTAGCGCTTCCCTTGCAAGGCTGGGCAACCATCTGCATTCCTTGGCAAGGTTCGTCAAATGAAATCTAATGTCCATTGTCGATTGATTTATTGACCTACCCCATCAATTTATTAAAATATAGTAATTCTGGCATCATGCTGTGGTTTCCAACAGAGGTATTATGTGCTGTAGTTTGGAATGAACCTATTACTAAAAAGACACGATTATAGAAGCCCGCGCAACTGAGAAAACACATACAAAATGCTTGCTGCTGCTGTATACAGGTGATAACAGCAACAGACACGGCAGTCCTCTGTCGAAAGCACAGCACGAGAACTTGAAATATTTTTCTTCTATGAACGCCTTGTCCTTGTCCAGGCATACACAGTTTCCATGGTGTGGTGTTTAAACCTTCAATGGCAACATCTGGAAGGATGAACCAGGGTAGTACCCCCTTGCCTTCCCCAGTGTGACAACATTCGTAAGTGTTGTTGTCATTATGAATGATTGTGTTCACTGTAGAGAGTGTTCAGAGTAGAGAGATGTATTGAGGATGAGAGATGAAAGTAGAGAGAGGGTGAAGCCCTGTGCCAGCCCATACACGCCTACTCTTCCAAAAGACAACTGGAGTCACGAGGATTAAAGTCCACATCTAGAGGACAAATTACCATCAACAGTATCACATGCCCCCACTCTATACACACTGTAGAAAGGTTTGTGATTTAACCAATGACTTTAGTACACAATCTGGTGATTATGAATTTTCTACCAGTACCCCTACTACCCTGCTGGCCTGATGATGAAAATTTCTTCTACCACCAGGACTCAGACCAGCTAACTGGGTGTCAGCGCCACAGCGAAGAAAGCCAGCAGAGCAGGCTAGCTGGAATATTAGGCTCTAGTAGATTGGTGTGTATCTAAGCAAAGAACCAAGATAATACTGACAGCGACTGTGAAGTCTGTGTATCCATTTGATGAATCTCTGCAGGAAGAACATCTTTGAGGCAAAAACAGAGTTGGGATCACTTCAAACGAAGAGGAACTAGGGGCTTAGCCATTCCGCTTTTCTCTGTAGAACCCGTGATAAAAAATATCTTAGTAAAAAGAAAAATATGATGACTTCCTGGGCCACCGGAGATAACAGAAAACAACATATAATAACTAGTATCCCCATGCAAACTACCAGCAGAGCAGAATTATAGAAATGTTTGCTTGCCTTAAATACTCTACTTTACTTCTCCCTGCAACATTATTGGCTTAGAACAACAAATCAGTCAGTAGCCATCTTGCCATAGATATGGGAATAGCACTCAATAAAGTATCCACCATAGGAAGAGAGCCAATTACACCAATATAAGCTTTCATTCACACATCAATTTAACCTTACTAATAAATTATGTGTCAAAGGCATATAGTACACATAATTATAACTCGCATGTTCCTGCATGAAAAGTACTACACCAAAAATGCATCAAATATTATAATATGTAATACTCTAAAAAAACTATCTACTTTGAAAAAATCTCCAAAACTGTATCTGCAACTGTTCTCTGTGTTGGTTTCTGCTATCTCATTTTGCACCCAAGCTAGCTATTAGATTATATAACAATAACACAGCGCCCATCATCAAACCATTCACAAGCAATGACAGACAAAAACAACCCTAGACTGCTCACAATATTTTAAAAACACAATTAAAGCTTGTTTTTAAAATCTTGAAATTCACTGTTCCATAGTGGAACAACTGGTCTTACCATTTATGTTGTTACATGATAAATTTGAAAAGACTCACTTCAGTAAAAATCACAATACCTTTCATTCAGTTCTCAAATTTCAATCCTGGTTTGGACAACCTGCATTAGGAATTTCATAGTATCTTGAAGACCATATACTAACATTAACCACTTACAGAGCTAATGTCATATATTTACTTCCATCTCACAAACGAAAATGCTAGTCTAGCTATCATGATACTGTCTGTGATTAATTGATTATTTTTAATAGACATTACTTTAATCAGACAATATTAGTTGCCAAGATCAGTTAGCCAGTATTGCTAAATACAGCTATATTGAAAATAAACACCAAAGTTTATAATATTTTCCAAGTCTGTCTAAATACATAACAGCTTGTCACACTATAGTAAGCCAGCGACCCTCTAGGTAGTAATGAGTAGTTTTATTAATATATATCAAAGTGTATATATTGATGATAACCAGAAAAGAAGATCGATTAACTGACTGTCATATAGTTATGTTAGCCTCACAGGACGACAATTGTGGAGTAACTGTGATAACGTCTGCTTGTGTACAATTATATTATGAAGATATCACGGGACCACGTCGACACACAAATCGCACTACCAAGTCAGTAAAATGAGTGCTGGCTGTCGTATTCGCTCTGTCATACAAGTCAGAGAAAATAAAACTGTCTAAATATGTTCTGTGAGTATAATTAGCATGTGTTTAATAGCTGTGTGATTGTGATGGAAAGTGATTCATACAAATTGCTATACAGACTTACTTTAACTTAAAATTTTCACTCATAAGGGCTTGAAAACTTTGGAACATTATTACTGTCGGTTGGTGGTTGGCATGTTTGTACTAGCTAAACTGTAAGAATCAATGTGTGTGCGATTGCATCCCTTGACCATGTGTGTATGTAATATTACTAGATACTATGCTTTATTGGTTATTAAAAATTCTAAAAGATTGTATTGAAGGTAAACATTCTTGCCAGACTGCTATGGCAACAGCTTTAATAAAAATATTCCAGGTCTCATATCAGTGACTATGAAAAAACTGTAGTAAGCAGTTGGTTTACAAGCTCTCTTACAACCACTTAGACAAATGCACAAACATTACCTACAGGATTAACCATTAAATTGTGAATTAATGAAACTAATTAAAACTAAGCATACATAACTAGAGTTTTAGTTCAAATCTTATGATAACAAGAGATAAACTATTGTACACAATAGATTAAAAATCAAACAAGAAAAGAAAAATGTAGTATCAATGCCAAGTATAAACATCTGACTTTACCTTTCTTCTGAATTTCTCCCAGAGTATTTATGACAATGGAGTTTTGCCATATCCCCAAAAACTTCAGAGCAATGTTCACAAACATATAATGGAGCTGAAGTAGCTGAGGTGTGGGCGAACACATGTTTTGTTAGAGAGCACCAAGAGATAAATGTTTCTGCACAGAGCGCACAAGCAAGTTCAACCAATGATGGCTCTTTAAATACAATTTCCTTGCTCTCTTGGTAATGGTGGGCACACAACTTTGATGGATTTGAGAAAATATTACCACAATCTTGGCAAATGTGCAATGGTGAATTTATCAATAGGTAATGAGTAAAAACATGCCTGATCAGCATGTCCCTTGTGGTGAAATACTGAAGACATGTGACGCATGTATACTGTGATGGAGTGAACAGGGTCATCATGCTATAACAACTCTCACTGGATACACTGATATTGTTCACACAAGGTCCCGCTGGGAGGGTACTTGTTACTTGTAATTTCTCCATCAAGCTAACACCACTTTCTTTATGACACAAAACTAATTGTGTGTTTTTTTTTTTTATCCTTAAATTTCGACCTGTAGAAATAAATAGAGAAATAAGTTTAAGTTCTTTATTAAAAAGCACACATACAGAATTACATAAAGAATTACAAACAGAGAATTTTGAAATGCCAAAAAATGATAGAAGCCTTTAAAATTGTATTACCAGTATGGAAAATAATACACATAATATCTTAACAGTAACCTAACTGAAAGTGAAAATTGTATAAGTGAAAGCTGCAATATAATGAATCTGATATATGACAAACAAGTCAGTCAATTACTTGTTAGTGAGTGACTGAAGCATATGTGAGTCAACTGCAATTGGGCACTGAATGGTACCGAGAATTTAGTGACAGTAAATTATACAATATTTGGTTTCAAGTAAACTGCTGTTATGACAACCAGCCTTTGATTAATTTAGATTATGAGTATCAAACCCGTTTTACATTTAAAAAAGTGTTTTTTTTTTCAGTGAATCTGTTAAAACCATACACATAATAGAAGGTATGGGAGCAAGCAACTCATGAAATAAATAATTCAGTAGAGCAGTAGATAGGTATAATACGATTTTTTATTTTTTTTTGCTGCCATCAGTCTTTTGACTCGTTTGATGTGATCCTCCATCCCTTCCTATCTTGTGCTAGCCTTTTCATCTCAATATACCCCTTACATATTACAATAAACAATTGGAATAATAATATTTTTAAAGAGGCTAGCTTTATGTTATGATAGGAAAAACTTAGTAACCAATATGATAAAAAAGACTAATGATAAAATTCAGGAGATGGAAGGCCGGCAGTGAAAAGTGTTCTTCTGCAGGATGCTCGCATTGACTGATGCTCAGCTAATGGTACAAATTAACCGTGGTCTCACGCAGCTGGTAAAACAGGAGACAATAGACCTGGTGAACACATTTAAAGGACGGATGGAGAATACTGCTGGAATGGCTCACAAGGAATGATCATATTTATGTGAAAGCAGTATTGGGAATTCTATAGAAATCTATACTCAGTAGGTAAAAAAAAACTGAATCCAGATAGCATCATCTACATTCTGGCAACTTTATGTAATGAAATACAAAGCTCTGTCTTTGCTACATAACATGATACACAGTGGCCAGGAAAAGATCAAACATCATCGTTTTTCAAACAGGAGTATACAGCACATCATCTTCTTCCATTATCAGTAAGAATGTAACTAAACAAAGCAGGATTTTCATGGGATCATCGCAACTGTGGTAGTTGGAGCAAAACGTAGTTCAGTGTTTTAGTAAGGTAGATACATACCTCACCTAGAAACACACCTCTCACTGAAGCAACACGTGTAAACAATTTGGCAGGAAACTGCTGCTGGCACTTGCTGTAAGCATTTCAGGATCTACTCGAGATCGCGATACCACTACAACAACATTCACTAATGACATCATAATACTGCTGTAGTCAATAACAAGACATATTGTTTTTTAAGAAATAATTCCAATGTAATATTGCATGGATCTTAATTTTCAAGCAGATAACAGTTTGTAATACACTGTGGACCAACATTACACTGTAAATATATTTCAGGAGGTATCTCTAGCGGTGTCTTGGCTTTGACTACTGCAATATCATGACGTCAATTCCTGGCAGGATAGCGATCTTCAATAACCCCACATTTCAAGGAAACTATCTCAAGAGAAAACATTGGCTGAGGCTTACATGGTAAAGTAAAAAAATTTCTCACTTTTCTTGATCCTCGACAAGTATTTATCAGTTAGTGCCATTCTGTTGCCCAACATATATCTAATACATTTTCAAAATTTCACATCTCACTTTGTCCATATGAGGAGGGCAAGATATTCAAGACAATAACTACAGGCAACTACAATCTGGAGACCTTAGTAACATTACAACAAACTAGTCCAGATAACCATAAATAAATAACACAGAACAAGAAGACAGAAATCACGGTAAAGCACTCACAAAGCAAATCACATCCCAGTCTTCAATTTCATCTACTTTAAACCTGACCACAAAAATATTAATGTGTAATATGGAAGAAAGCCTTCGTTTTCTGGAACTCTTTGCAAACATATTCACAACGATGAATTATACGGGGAACCTACATTTTTATTTAAAAAATTTAATGCAACGAAATAAACTTCTTTAAAATAACTAATATATTCTGTACATACATTGATCAAACAACTAGTTGATGAAACAAAATACATTTAAATTTACAGCTAACGTTATTATAACTGAGCTTACGCTTGTCAGGAAAGAGCTGATTGTACAGCGCTTACCTCACTACCAAAACACACTTTCTAAGTATTCACTGGAAGCATCAACGAACTTTTAATCCCCGAACTGTATTAAGCAATACATGTACTGCAAGCCAACATAAACGGTATAAAGTTAGAAACCTACCTCCTGGTTACTGTATGCCTCATTTATTGCCTCCATATCACTTCTTCATTCGTCTTTACACCGCAATTTATGATACCAGAGCACACACACGACCTTCCACCACGAATCAGCTGATATGAGACAAAACAACTGCAAAGACAATGAGCGATGAAAAAAAAATTCTCCACTCTTGGTTTACTGTCTGTATTGGTAACTTGATAAAATTTCATTTATTCCCTGCTATCTTTCGCCACGCTTTACAGATACAAAAGTAATAAGCTAGTATATGAGTTTAACGTGGAATTTAAATTACTATTTGATGGGAAATATATACACTGTTATCTAAAACTGTGAAATTTTTATGTTTCCAAATCGATAGTGCTTTAAACTGGATGGTGCATATTTCTCAATTACTAAAGCTGTTCAGTGTAACTACAATCGTAATTTATAGCATTTCAACAAAGGGTGTTAACGGTGTAGTTAATATTGCTTATTTCCATTCACTTACGACATATGCAACTCATAGGTATTAAATTTTACAGCTTAAAAGCGAATAAGAATTATGTGTGAGGAATAACTTGTTGTGGGCCCTAGTATTAGAAATTTTGTATTCCGACGTTGACAGCATATATGCACATTAGTGTCCTTTGTAGTCACATGAGTTTAATAATTTACAAAGGAAGGCAGCTAGATTTCTCTATAGAAATGCGAAAGTAGATTTGTAGAGTAATTCTGCGGACGACACTCAGAGGATTATACACGTATATTTGCTTCAATAAAATGGGGTTCCATTGTTGAAGGGCCAAGGAACTTTAATTGTTTGAAACTACTAAGAAGTTTAGATATAGCGTCCTCCCTGCAGTTTACTACACGGTCATCAGTCATTGTTTGAAAACGACTCGTGTGATAATGCAGCCTTCACCAGCTTCACCACCAGACGAATAGAGATCTCAGCACAAATACAGGAGAAATAAAAGGATGCAATATTGTATTACCATCTACATGAAAATAGTCCACGCTGGAATAGCCTTAATAATATTCACAACAGCTTATCTCTGTAGTCAGATGGATTTCAGATAATCAAATCAATATACAAATCTAGTCCAGCTTTTTATATATATATATATAAACTTTCTTAAAAACTGTAATCCACAAATCACTTTTGTTGGTTATGAATGGACATCAAGTAAGTTATGACTTTATAAATTCGTATAAATGATCAAAGAGAGATTTCAACGGAAGTTTCAGTGTAATGAAGGAAGGCAAAAGTACATTGGAGTCGAAGTGGTACCTAATTATCACAATAGGGAAGTTAGGAAGTTAAAGAAAACATAACAGACTGAAGAAACATCACGGTAGAGGGGAATACTTGAAACAGCTAACCAAGGAAATAATAGAGGCAAAGAAGAAGCTGAATTTGGGCTTTCAAAGAGTGAGACCTGTGAATGATGCTTGTAGAAATTCTATGGCTATGCTACAAAACTGAGCGTACAGGAAGAAAATAAGAGAATTGTACTATACATTATCGTTAGTAGAAAATGTAAAAACAATAGTAATAATTGATGAAATTGCGATGGAGCCCACGTTCTGGTGGCAATCTCCCTACACACCTGCATTTTCCCTTTCCTCTTTCCACCTACTTCTTCCCTCTACTAATTTTAACTTTAAATTCTTTCAGTGTTCATGTTAAATTATTCATCATTTCTTTTGGCATTTTATTCGAATCCCTTATCACTTTTCTACAAAAGAAATTTTTCCCATGCTCTTATCCTTGAAATCGAGTGCCAGAATGTAGTCATGGTCATCCTAACCATTCTACTGACCGTTATTAGTTCTCCCACCAATATCTTTCCATGCCTAATCACCAATATATGTTTTGTATACTCCCATGACTCTTTCCATCCTTCTACTACCCTCCAATAAATCCCACGCCAGCTCCTTTATCATATTAGTTACTGATTTTGTTTTGCGGTAATTTCCACAGTCAAATCTAGCAGCCCATCTCTGCACCCACCCTAATTCCTTTATTTGATACCTAAACTGCGAGTCCCATACTACACCACCATATTCTTTTTTTTATCTGCTTAACGTCTCTTTAACAGCAAGGTCTTTAGAGACGTGAAAGGACGGGGGGAAGGAATTCGGCCATGGCATTTTGAAGGAAGCATCCCAGCATTTGCCTGGAGTGATTTGGGAAACCATGGAAAACCCAAATCTGGATGTCCGGACGGGGTTTCGAACCGCCGTCCTCCCGAATGCGAGGCCAGAACGCTAGCCGTTACACCACAACGCTCGGTCCCACCATATTCAAACAGTGGTGTGGCTAAAGTTTTGTAACAACATTCCGTTACTTCTATAGCGCATCCCCTCACCACTCTTTGCAACAGGTGAAGGATTTCGAACCATTTTCCTACCACCTGTCGAATGTGTTCTGCCCAGTTAAGTTTATTAACAAAAATTATGCCAAGGTATTTATATTTCGAGACTTCAGTAAGCAGATCCTTCCCCTCTTAATAACCATAACCTAGCTTTAACTTTTCATCTGTGTGCCTAATGAGCTGGCACTTCTTTGCATTTAGAATCATCCCATGTTAACTCATATCTACACCACACTGCAGCTATTCACATTTTTCAGTTGTTTTGATCCTATTGTGTACCGCTATGTTATCTGCATACAATCGAACTTTTAACACAATCAGTTATTAGAATAACTAATAGCAATGGTCCCAGTACACAACCCTGTGGTGCTCCCATGATAATTTCTACTTGTTCTGATACTGCATTTCCTACACCAACGTTTTGCTTTCTAGTTTTTAAGAATTCTTCTATCCAGCAAATCTCATTTTTATCAACAACTCCAACAGTTTGTATCTTATTTAGCACAACTTTTTGGCTCATTCTGTAAAAGCCTATGAAAAATCTAGTGCTAGACTATTAATTTGGCCTTTCCTATGCATTTAATCAGAAACATGTTTCATATAGTGTAATAACTCAGATACGCATGAATATCCTTGCCTCAAGCCGGTGACAATTTCTCAGCATTTTTGGAATCGTTATACAAAGTACGATCGAGTTTTGATTCACAACCGAATTAATTGAATGACAAGGAGTGCCTGACTGAGTGAAATGCGTTTGTGACTTAAGGCATCTATCACTTCTTTATTCTTGGGTGCTCACTTGATCGGTGTTAAAAATAATTTCAGCAATGTTGTTAAACTGAAACTCCTTTCTTTTTCTTGTTTTCATTAAATGTCTGTTGTTTTGCTGTCATTTTTGCCATCTTGATATACACTAAACTGTTTATGGCACAGTTAGTGGGATCAGTTGTACTACAAGCTGTGAATAGCATTCTGGTTTGGTGCGATGCGTCTGACGTGGACACGCGATTTCATTTTTTTTTTTTTTTTTTTGCGAAGAGTCATGGGTTTTATCACTTGGCTAAAAAAAATCGGGATTATGGTGTCCCGATCGAGGGTAAATCGGTAGGCGTCTCCAGACCTCGAAAATCGGGACGTCCCGCGCAAATCGGGACACTTGGCAACGCTAGGCACAAGGGTGGGGATAGATTTCTTATGAAGGTAGGACGCTCAGGGACTGTAATAAGTTACTAAGACAACTGATGAATAATTTACCAAAAACGTTGTAAAAAATTAAATTTAAAATTTGTAGAGGGCAAAAGTATTTGGGGTACCGGAAAAGAGAAAAAATTAATTTGCCGGGAAATTAAATTAGAAATTATATACTTATTGAAGACGTTAAGTGAAAATGTCTTGGTATAACATTTCGAAATTAAATTAAAAATTATTTTGAAAACTTTCAATTCAATAACAAGGGCTCTGGACGAACACGACAGATTTCTGAATCCTGAGAATCTCAGAACTGGCGGCGCACTGATTACAATCATTACACTCGTAACTGCTGTCGCGTCGCCACAACAACAAATATTCAACATCACGAGGACACTGCGGCGATAATACAGTCACAAACCCCGTGCATAAGGACTGAAGTCATTGTCCCAGTGCTTTGTTTTGTGGAATTACGAACATAACAGGTTCAACGGTGAACGATATTTATATAAAGCGTTGAAGATTTTACACAAAAAACTAAAAATAATAAATAAATATGGTATTTGGATAATTGACGTTGCATATAATTAACGCCCTTATTATCGACGGTTTACCTGAATATTGAATGACGTACATTTGAGACTGTAAAATTTTGTAGAAACTAAATGTTGATTGTATACTCTTCAGCGTGCAGTATCTCAGCAATAGAGTTAATTAATTAATTAATTTAATTTAATTGCAATGGAGCACAGGCTCCGGTGGCAAATTCCCTACACACTCATCTTCCCCCTATCCTGCACCTACCTACATTTGCCCTCTACAAATTTAATCTTTAAATTCTTTCAAAGTTTTCGGTAAATTATTAATCATTTCTCTTGGTAACTCATTCCAGTCCCTGAAACCCTTACCTAAAAAAGAGAATGTTCCCACACCCTTGTGCCTGAAATCGAGTGCCAGTTTGTGGTCATGGTCATCTTTTCCCTTCCATGTACTACTTTTCATACAGTACCTATTGTAATATCTTTCCATGCCTCATCGCCAGTATATGCCCTATACGTTCCCATGACCCTCCTCATCCTCCTCCTGTCTTGCAATGAAACCCATTCCAGCTCCTTTATCATATCCGTCACTGATTGCATTCTGCAAATATTTCCAGAAACAAATCTAGCAGCCCTTCTTTGCACCCTCTCCAACTCCTGTATTTGATACGTAAAATGAGGGTCCCATACTACACTACCATATTCCAGCAATGGTCTCACCAAAGTTTTGCAACCCAATTCCTTTACTTCTCCCATACATCCCCTCATCACTCTCTCCAACAATTGCAGAACTTTGAAACCTTTTCCTACCACCTGTCCAATATGTCCTGCCCAGTTTAGCTTGTTATCAAATGTAATGCCAAGATATTTACATTTCAAGTCTTCAGCAAGCAATTCTTTCCCCACCTTATATTCATAATTAACCTTTTGTTTTTTATTTGTGTATCTAATAAGCCGACACTTCTTTGCATTTATCTTCATCCCATGTTTACCAACCCAACTAGATATCCTGTACAGATCACCCTGCAAATGTTTACAATCCTCTATCGCTTTGATTCTTTTATACAACATCATGTCATGTTATTGTCAGCTTATTTGTGGTGAAAGTTGTGTGTTGGATGTATTGTTTACAAGGGAGAAAAGGCGAGGAAAGACAATGATGTGTAGCAGTAAATGTGACACACATTAAACATAAGGTGTGTATCTGTCTTTTAAGTGTTTATAATGTCCAGTATGTATCACTTGAATCACATGATGTTGGCCGTATGTTTAATTTTGCGGTACTTCATCAATTAGGATAAAATGTATGAGCAAATTGCTAGGCAGAACTTATTACTATTATTTGGTAGAGTTTTATAATGTTCAATTTAATTGTTATTTAAACTAATTTTTTACTGTAATGCATTGTTGTGGAACTCTTTACATTTCGATGCAGAAAATCAAATTTATTATCGGGTTGAAACACCACATCCTTGTTTTTAAGCGTAACAACCAGTGAAATTAATCACTGGAATGCAATTTGCTTTATGAGTGCTGTACCATTATTTCCATCCTGTTGTATGGTCTATATTTATTCTAA
>JARYHS010006964.1:4956764-5013953 GCA_031002005.1 Vandiemenella viatica
TGACTGCAAAAAACATGCACGCATAGAAAGACATACCTTAAGAATACATCCGAACACATTGAAGCAATGCCGGCACGCATCAACGAATGTGCAGGTGCTCAAGGTGGGCGCACTTCTTACTGACAACTATATCTAAAGGTAATAATCGTAGGCCGATTCATTTCAGTTTTTCATCATTTCCTCTAGCTTAGACCCTGGATATTAAGTGAATTAAGAAAAATATTGCAAGGGAATAGACGTTTCAGATATGTTAGTGAGAGAAAGAGTTTTTACACAAGTAGTGGATCAGAGGTGAAACATTTTGGATATCTTCTTAATAAAACCTGATGACAATTTCCTGGAATCTCAGGTTAAAGAAGGAGTATGTGATCATGAAGCAGTGACTATAGGTATTAGAGGATATATTAAACCAGTTGACAAAAGTGAAGATGGTTATAGATACGGTTATTGGAAGGTACATGTCACCGAACTGAAAAGGTACTTCATATAAAGGTTCAGCATTTGGACAAAGGGCACAATTACTGTGGAATGGATCCGGGAAGTATTTGAGGAGAATGGAGGAAGAAATATTTATTCCCAAACAAAAAATAAATAATTAGAAAAGGAGGAAAAACCTTTACCCATTTTGGTATAACGAACAGGGAATATTCTAAGCCACTAGTGACTGATAGACACAATTCATTCCGTGGAATCCGCCGATGTAATACTACAAATTCCGATTTGAAACCATTGTACTCTTGACACAATGCCGCGAGAAAAACGTGTTAAAGTAGATTTTTTCCTCTTAAATCAGCGATATTTTAATTGAGAAAATAACAGAGCGCATTTGTGCAAATTTGAACCATAGGTTTTGCGAATAGACCGTTTGTAATAGCAGAATGCAGTAAAGAGTTATAGCAAATTGGATTTTCATCAAAAGTGAGACAAAACTAACAGATTCTTGCAGGGCAATGTAGTTTTATACTGAACATCCGAAGTGGTGAGTAAATTAGAAACTCATTATAAAAAAAAGAAAAAAAAAAAAAAAAAAAGTGTTGGACACAAAATCGTCATGAAAACTCTAAATTCTTAATGGCGAGGTGATAGCTTTAGTTGCTGACCATTGGTGTTAGTAAAGTCAGGAGAGGAACTAATTTAATTATTATTATTAATTTTACTGCAATATAGATCATCTTCCGTGGCAATTCCACTCATCCAATTACCAATCTTTAACTTTAAAAAAAAAAAAATATCTTATATAATTTGAGTGTTAAATTCCTCCCCATCTTCTTTTCCATTTTACAAATTTTAATTTTAAATTCCTTAATCGTTTTTGGTAAATTATTCATCACTTGGCAATTGTTTCCAATCCCTAACAATGTTACCCACCAAAGAAAAATTTCCCCCTCCCTTATGCATGAAATCTAGTGCCTGTTTGAGCAATGGTCATCTTTCACCTCCCATGTACTATTCCTAATAAATGACAAATATCCCTCCAAGCCCCATCACCAACGTATGGCCTGTACATTCCCAACACTTTCTTCAACTTCCTTCTTTCCCCTGATGACTCCTAAACCTGCTCCTTTATCAAATCAGTTACTGACTGAATCCTCCAATAATTTTCACACGTAAATATAGCCGATCTTCTTTGCAAAACCCTCCAACTTCTGTATTTGATACCAAAAAAGTGGGTCCCAAACTACACCACCATATTCAACCAATGGTCGGAGAAATGTTTCATGTCCCAATACTTTAACATCTCTGGAACATCCTCTCATGACCCTGTCCATCTATTATATCTCTATACTACAAATTTTAAACGTTATAGCGTTTTGTAAATGTGTTTGCTACGATTTGTTACGTTCGCAGCAAGATGTGGTTTATACGAAAGCAATCAAGGTTTCCTATTTAGCTGTGCTATCAGGACGCCAGGTGAGGACGTCCTGTGGCGACGCCTTCCTGCTCGGTGTCTCGCACTGTCACTGTCGAGACAGCGAGGGAGCCGGCACAATGAAGGTAACACTACACACATTCCTATGCGATACCAATACTTGTATTTGCTATAGGAATCAGCAATATTGTATCATTTAATTACAACATTAATTAATAATTAATTTGATTTAGCACTTATTATCTTTAAAAACTGTTACAATAATACAATTTACTCGCAACTGGGGTTATTTTTTTTTTTTTTTTTGCTTTAAGACAAATTATGAACTAACTTTAGATTGTTTCTTCCTCAGGTTTTAATTTATTATTCTCGAGGTATTACTATGTCGCTCTTAAAATAAACCTTAATTTATGAGTACTAATCTTTTAAGTCGTTATAGTAAACTGTATATTAAAATTCGTAATTTCTGCGCAATGATCGACACTGTGGAAATTAGTGTCCGTATTCAGAACATTTAGCGGGATCATTTATTTGATGTAATACGATTTGATACCACCCTGCGTTGTGTTTGGAGAACATTCCATGGTAAATGACTAATCGCGGACCTGAAGGGTCTAAATTTGCATTATTTTCTTTGGCTTGTTATCTGATTTGTAATTGTAAAAGTTTTCCTTTTCACGAGCGTGCATTATCAGAAAACTGTTAATGCTATTATAGCTAAAAACTTCTATTAACTAATATTAAACGGTGATTTCTTAAAGATCATTGGATGAATTCGTGAGATAAAAAATTTGCCGTAAGTTATATTAGAGTTAAAAGCACATTTTGGTCGTTACGATGAATCACATAAATTAATTTGATATAATTGCGATGGAGAGCACGCCCTACACACCCGTCTTTCTAGTTTCTTCTTCCCAAATGCTTTTTCCCTCGCCTAATTTCAACTTTACATTCTTTCAGTGTTTTTGGTAGATTATTCATTATTTATTTTGATAATTCATACCATTCCCTTACACCCTTGTCTACAAAAGAAAATTTCACATACCCTTACGACTGAAATCAAGAACTAGCTTGTGGTCATGGTCATCCTTACCCTTCCACGTACCTCTTTTAAATCTCCCACCGATATCTTTCCATGCCTCGTCACCAATATACGCCTTGTACTTTCCCTTCTGTCTTCCAACGAATCCCAATGCAGCTGCTTTATCATATTAGTTACCTATTGTGTTCAGCGGTAATTTTCAAAGGCAAATTTAGCAGCGCTTCTCTGCACCCCTCCAACTCCTGTCCCTATTACACAAAATATTTGTCCAGTACCACATCACTAAATTCAAGCAATGGTATTGTAACCTAATTCCCTTGCATCTTTAGAACATCTAATCTGTCTTTCCAACAGGTGAAGGATTTTGAACCCTTTCGCAACCACTTGTGCAAAGTGTTCTACACAGTTATCAAATGTTATAACAAGGTATTTACTTATCGAGTATTTGACAAGTAATTCGTTCCCCAATTTATAATCGTAATCAACCTTTAGCTTTTTATATGTGTACCTAATAAGCTGGCCCTTCTTTGCATTTATCTTCATCCCATATTGACTCAGCCAGCTAGATATCATACATAGATCAGCTTACAACTTTTTAGAGTCTTTTACCGTTTCGATCGTGTTATGCAACATTATGACCTATGCAAATAATCTAACATCTGATAGTAAACCAATAACACAATCATTCATTGGAATAACGAATAGTTATGTTCCAAGTACACTACACTGTAGAACCCCTAAATTCATTCCGACTTCTGTTAATACTACGTTTCCGACATTAACTGTACGCTTCAAAGCATCAGAAGAAGTTTTATTTCGCCTCCAATTTAGTGACGAAAAAAGGGAGTTGCTGACTTTGAACCAGTCGAGCTTAGTTTAACATATTTGCTGTAAAGTTCAGTTTTGTATTTTCTGAACACTTCCTTTATATAGTTTACTATACGTATTGCGAAGAAATTAATATTTTATTCTAGCTGCGTACGGAATATAACAGAATTTCATGATTAAAACTAGCTTCAAAGCCCGACAAAATTGACGGGTTTAACTGAGTGTTCTGGCAATTAATTTCTTAGCATTTGTAAAACTAAACTAAATTGTTATGCAATGAGGCTCCATTTAATTTACCATCCATCCCTTGTGTTGAAGCAAAAAGCTTCAATTGTCAATTTGATCAGGTTGCATTTCAGCTTAACCAAAATCTCCACTAATATTTCCGATAGAAAATCAAAGCTTCAGTCACATAAGTATTAATAAATTCCCTGTTCGCATGTCAATGTCATCAAGCATCGCGATATAAACTTGATCCAAAATATTCACTGATTATTAACCTTTCTTTCTTATTATCAGTGATGAAGATCGGTGTTTAAACAGGAAACGCAGCTTAAATTCGGCTAAAATAATAATCCCAGTAAAATCGACGGATGCTAAAAATAAATCGTAACATCTTACGTTATGCCACGTAATATTAGTTTTAATTGTGGTTTAGACCGCATAGATCACTATCAATTTTGAACTTCTAACATTCAAAAAAATTAATGATTTCAGTAAAAAAAAACAATAATTAATATGCCAATTTAAACGAAATAAATACTTTTCTTTCAGTGTTCTGGCAGTTAATTTCTTAGCAATTGCTTTACTAAATAAAATTGCTATAAAATAAATCTCAATATAATTCTCGTGCCTTGCGCTGTAGCAAAAGTTGTTTTCCGTAGTGGAAATTAAATATAAATCTTAACAACTAAGGTCATATTTGTTTTTATTGAACTCTGGGCTGTATACATCACGAACAGTGTGGAACTACATTCATCCAAATAAAGTAATGATTTAATTAACAGGAAACTAATGAAAACTATTTAAACAATTTAAAAATTAGATCACTGATGCCCTCTTCCGTAACGTCAAGTTCCTGTTTTAAAACAATTTAATCAAATCTGCTGCCAATCGAAAATCAAAGCTTTTATCTTACATATCTATTGCCAAATAAGTTACTTTTGATTCAAACGAATATTAAATAAATATATGCAACTAACAATTATTATGTCGATTTAAATGGAATATATACTTTTATTTCAGTATTTAACAACTAATTTATTCTCCGATCCTTAGCTAAATACAACAGTTATTCAATAACGAGAAATACCTACAACATTACTTCTCGTCATAAGTTCGGTAACCAAGACAAAAAATATGAAGTCATAGTGTGATGTTATCGCGTAATAGCTACATGACCAAGACTTGCGTTTTACATGTATAGATAAGGAGGTATGTATTGCATCTACCACTGAAACCAAATGTAAATTGCAATAAAACTACTGGTCTGTTATCTGCGAGGAAGGAAATTTTCGTCTCTTGTGGAAGTAATGTGACTGGTATTATTTTACGTCATCAACAAACTGCTGGTTCCTGGTACTTGTTATGCTGTTAGTGGGTGAACACTGAAATTAAGGCGAATATTAATTGTAATTTCTGTATCTGGTACAGGTAATTAAAGATATTGACAACAATGTTTTTTATGGAAGATAATATTTTACATTGTCATTTGGGCACAACCAGGGTGCCCTCCCCCCTTGCCCTTCCCTGTTTCCCTCCCTAAAGTAGTAGAGCGAAAAATATATGAAAAAAATTACCACTTTTAATACTGAAAAATAAATTTTCTCAAAATTTATCCAGGACTCACAGACTATTGCTTAAATTAGTTAAATAAGTGTTTAATTACTTGCTCTTCAAGTAAAACCTCTTCCAACAAGTATTGTTATTAGGTTTCCTTCTTCTTTCCCCATCCTGAAGCTAATCAATCATGGCTACGCCCTTGCTCTCACTAGGTAGCATTTTCTTTTAATTGCAACGGAGTGCATCAGCCAATGAAAATTCCCTGCACACATACTTTCCACACCTACACCATCACATGGAATTCACACCACAGAACATCCTGGCATAGTTTATATCATCAAGCAAAATTGATTTTAACCTGGTCACTGAAACATAGAGAGCAAGTGGCTTTACCACCGAATTATCAAACTGCTACTTGTAATTACTGGCGATTTATTTGGATAAATTAGTTTTCTAACACATACGAGAAATAAAGGAAAAATAATCGGTGAAAATCGCAGTCTGGAGCTACCAAATCTCATTTTCCTGTATCACTTCTCCTACCACGGTTTACTGGCATGCAGTAACTTGCCGACAGAAAAGAATTCTGTCTTCAGCACTGTAATCTTCTCCAGACACGCACAGTAAATGCATGTAAGGTCTATCAAATGGAATATTTTATTTTTCTTGGCTTCACTTTGATAACGTTCAGTAACAGACTCGATGAATTATGACGAACAAACACTTGGTGACTTCGGCACATTCAATAATCAATTTCGCTTAGAACAAAAGTAGTTAGGCAGGGACATTACATTCAAAGAATTTATGATGAAAAACAGGTGTCGGGGAAAATTTCCACGCAGTTATAAAACTAATTAAATTATATTCGGTGTCTTATTCAAAGGTAATTTACTATTCGTAACTTCTGATGTCAATACTTCAGTGAAAACTATCGAACTTTAAAAGAAATGACTGTAACTGTTTCGTTATTGAGCATCTGGGAGAAAATGCTGAGTTACCAAACCACTGTGATTGCTCTTAAGCAATATTCAGACACTGAAACTAATAATGAGTCTTTTTTGTATCTCGGAGTGTATATAGACAAAAACTTCAGAAATTTGAAATTTCAAAAATATGCAATATGGCTTCATATTTAATTGACTTTAAACCACATTAAATTCATTTCTTGCTTAAAATTTCGTTCGGATAAATTATATTTTTATAGGAAATAAATGTCGTAACGTGTCACAAACACACAAGCTACAACATTAAACATTAATCTGTGGTGTCTACAAGAACTTTGCACCCGAAATGTGTACCTAAACGGGTTGACATTTAGCACCAAATTGGATTTCTTCCTGAGAAACACTGTAAGGTGTTACAATGATTTATCTCAATGCATACTCTCAGGAAACCTATTAGTGAACCGTCAATTACTTACTTCAGATACTCACATTTGATAGATAAATTCCTGCTCAATCTATAGAACGATGAACCAAAAATCTGTGTAGCTATCATTGTGTTTATGACGTCTCATAAAGAAAGAAATTGTACTTGCATGAGCGAATATTAGTGAAATAATGTATTATCTAGATACAATTAATGCATACTTTAAAGTTCTTGCAGTTTACTGAAGTGTATTTGACGAAACAGTTTTTGCTTATAAAACCTTTCATATCGACGAAGAATATATTTTCTTAAGAAAAATTATCAATAATAAACAGGATTCCAGGTGCGGATTTCCCGTAGCCACACCTTACTTCCGCGTGTGCAGCTGACCTTCCAGATTCTTTGCGGTGGAGCTGCTGCTAGTTATTACTACTTATCTGTGGTTGAACATGCGAGTTGGTTTCCACACCATCCTCCTATTACATTTAACAATAATAGACTACCAATTTACGAGTAGGTGATCCAGGAGGGTTCTCCATCAGCTTTGTCTCCAAACCTATCCCGATTATTCCCAGGCTACCACCAAACAGCTATATTTCTAAACGGAGCATGACCACATAAACCACCCTATGCGGTTTATGACCACATAAATCATCTTTTAATGCGCTTCCTTGCCCTGCTGATCTCGGTTAATGGATCATAACTATAGGCATTCAGCCAAAAGTTTCGCGTGAGTGCTCGTAACAACAGCATTTATTAAGCAGTCTAATTTATAGCCGTATAGTAGCTACTTCTCCACCCCTCCCGCTCCCTAGGGACGTACCAGACGAGTTTCCTCCAACATAATAAAATGAAATGGAGATCAAGACATCATTACGCAGATCTATTCACGTACGAACACAAATTGTTACACCCGGGACGACTCAGGTTCGATTTCCCAATCGTTTCCACTTTTAAGCTGTTCGACTGAATCAGCTTACCTCTAGAAGTGTCTTGGGTTCAATCAATGGAAGATCGGCGACTCCTACACGTTTCATGGAGGTTCTGTGAAGTGGCAGGTCATCTACCATTAGAGAGAAATTTCGAGTTCTGGTGCCCCCTTTTGGATTTAAAATTCATCGTTTGTCTCAAACACTGGGCTCCTAGTTAGATTTGGCCTAAAATTTTATTTTTCATTTATTTTACACATGCTGAATTTTTTTAATGAATTCCCCAAGGCCTCTCATTCATTACTAAATATTCCTGATTATGTCAAATTTCATTAATTTTAATGTAAGACAAATACTCGTTGTTATATTTTGGGTCATCTCAGGTAAATGATTAACATATTAAAATATAGAAGAATTTTGAAATTTGCTCCCACTCTGGTTTTAAACTTTTCCAAAATATTTTTAGGTTTTATGAATAGTCCCTGCAAATTCTTTAAAATTCTACTAATTTTCCGATTTGTCAAAACCCATTTATTTTCGAAGTTAGATCTGCACTTCTAGATATAGTTTGGCACTCACAACAGGACAACAAATTAAAATTATAAAATTTGAAAATTTTATATTTTTTAGTTTAGATGATCATATATAGAAATATACAATAAACTACAATATTTTTAATTTATGACAACTTTTTCACTTTTTAGTTTATATATCAACAAGTATTACGTTTTTGAATGCTCTCTACAAGTTCTTTCATTTGATATATGGTTCATTCAAATTGGAATTTTGGATTTCTTGTAGCCACTTATTTTTGACCAATTGAAAGCATATAAAAAAATTAAATTGAGCTTAATTTTTCGATTTCGAATTTAAACCTAAAATGGCAATGTTTGTGGGAAATATATTCAAGATCTTCCATTTTATATATATTGTAAGCTAATCGAAGAAATTTAGTTTAATTCACTGAAGAAATTTAGTATATTTCACTTAAAGATTATATTTTTTTTTTAATATTTGAAAATAATGGCAGACTACGATTGTCCAAATAGTTGGTGTCCCACATCTTCTCCGAAAGCATCTCTCAACCCACCGCCGTCTGTTGTTCGCAAACTTTGACTCGATTCTAGGAAAAAGGAAGTGGGAAGAAACGGTGACAGGGTGTAACGCCACAGTGCAAATTATACAAATACCTCCAAGCTCCTGAGTGTATTATATCGCAAGAGTGATGAACAAAATCGCGGGAGTCAAGGCTAGGAGTCACGATTGTTGCATGGAGAGTCGGACGTGTTCAGATGACACCGATAGTGCACAAATTTAAAGTAGTTTGTAATATACGAGCACAGTCGTGTATTGACCAAGAAGTTTAATAGAGTGAGGATACAGTGAGGACATAGCTAGTAGTGAATCGCGAGGGAAGATAACTTTCGATTGGCGGCGTTATTAGATCGCGCAGAGTGTGAAACAGAACTGTGATTTAATGACTGTTTATGTGTATTTTTACTGGGGCTACGACTCACTTTCATCAATACCTTTCACGAATCTAACAACTTCGGTGAAGAAGATTAAAAATTGTCTGGTGGCTAGCGCTGATGAATGTATGTTGATTTTAATAAAAATGTTGTGATCTGTGACTAACTATATGTGTGTGCTGCAGCATTTAGTTGTACCTAAACATTGCTTATTCAATCTTTCGTTAGTCATAGACCACTAGATTGGCGATCATGCCAATAGAATCTGCAAATGTCTAAACGCTGGGACAGCTATACTAGTAGTAGAACGTAACACGGTATCAAATATTAATTATAAATTAAAGCCCACCATACTATTACAAGATACTAAATTACCTAGGAAAACGATGAGTAGTTTACCGAAAACGCTGAAAGATTTTATATTTAAAATTCTTATAGGGTGCAAGTAGACTGTTGGGGATACTAGATTCAACAAGAAAAGGGAAAATTAGTATGTAACAAAACTGCCACTGGACCTTGTCCTTTAACTGAATGAAAAGAAATTAAATTGAGACGAGAAATAATGAGCCACGTTCCATCTTTTTCAGATGATGGTGGTGATCGATCAGCTGATGGTTACCTGCTGCTTGATGCTTGTTGTTGGTGAAGTGCGGTCTAGTATTAACAGAGTACATGAGCTCATGCAGATCAGATCAGATCTCAATTTCCCCTGCCTGGATGTGTGCGACTGCGCACAAAAAACTGGGAATGTGGAGGTCGACTGCAGTGACCGTGGACTAGAGCAGGTGCCACGGCTCAACTTGGAGCTGCGAATCGTGAAGATCAGCATTTTCAGGAATTCCATCACAACACTTAAAGAAACATTCATACAAGATATAGAGTACGTTTCGTGCAAACTTTCCATTGTGTATTTACGGTATATATTGACATAGTTATCACTACATAGATATTTTTCTGGGAGCATCGAAAGGTGTCCAAATTGTTTTTGAGGAGATCTCTATTGCTTTTTATTATTATTGTTTTGAAATCTTGACTGATATCTTTGAACAAGTATCACCATACTTCTGTTCATGTGCTTATGGGTTCTCCAATTGTGTCATCCAAAATAATATGTTAAATTCTTCCGGAAGGGTAACCATTATTTTATACCTTTCTACTCCAGTTAATAACTGATTATATTGATATGAGTAGGGTCAATGCCTATATAAATCTGTAGTTATTTATTCATAACGTGATAGGAATAATACATATGCCTATCTTTTTTAGGCACATTACTTTACCCCCTAACAAAATGATGTTTAACTTTGACAATGGAGGCTACTCCAAAAGGAAAAAGAAATTTCATTCCTCCTATAGATGCCCGTTGCCAAATGCGAACCAGAAATCTAAACTTTATACTATGAAGAATTTATATTTCTTTACAAATAACAATAAGAGATTCTGAATGATAAACCGCGCCAGAATCTTGCTATCGTGTTCATCACACTTAAAGACATCTGTAAAGGAAGAATTATCCAGTTAAAATGTTGAAACATAGTGTGACACAGTGCATTCATCATTTTGGTTCAGTATGTAATAGTAAATCCTTTGCTCAACTGTGCGAATCGAAACCAGCCTAGGATCAATTCCTAATATTGGCGTTCTGTTTGGTCTATAAAAGAACACAATCCTGTTTTTAAACAATAACTGTATTTAAATATTCTTGAATTTTTCTCTTCGTATTTAACTACTTAGAAACATGGTGGGGAAAAGTGAGCGGCACAAACAACCTCTACCAGTGGTTAATAGCAGAAGAATCTCTGATTACTAGGCTAATCGTCATATTAGTTCTTTAACGTTTATGATGTTTCAGAACATTCTAAGTGCTTCTTTATCCTCGCTTACATTTTAGAACAGTAATAATTAGAAGACTGTCCAAAAGTTTTATTTAAAATATATTCAGCAGACGCCAAGATCTTCGATTGACATAGGTCGTGACGCATATCCATGTCGCTGTTAATTTCAGTGTCTTCTTGTCTATGAGGTACGTATTAAAAAACCATACCTTAATACTTCGGAGCAGGTTTTCATGGTGCTATGTGAAAATAGTGTCATTGTACGTTTCATTGTACCTTAGAAACTGATGAGCAACACATTAACAGTCAGCAAATAGTCATAAACGTTCCCTACAGTGATTCGAATTTAACTTGGAGACATAGTGGATGACTTTTTGATTTTTTTGTATTAACTGCTCAGAGGTTACTAAAGAAAATTAATTAAGACTAACTGTGTGAGAAATAGGTAATAGCAAGGATTTTACAATGCAAAATTCATTGTATTATGCTCAAATGCTTCTGTGCAAAAAACTCGACCAACTTGGTGACAGTATGGGTGGAATGTAAACAAATGGGATATAAAGCGTCTCAGGCCGACTCAGCACCCGACAAGAGGCGTTAATGTCAAGTCAAGGGTGGCAGTCGAGTTGGAGGTTTTAAATAAAGTAGTTGTAAAGTTCGCGGCTACACTGAGGAAAATTTCGTTTCAAATAATTTACCTTTCCTTTAACGCTGTCATCACACTTTCGACTGGTTCGATGCAGTACTCCATTTCTTCCTTCCTTGCAATAACCTTTTTATTCCCCCCCCCCTCCCAAAAAAGCTAACAACCTATGTCCTCAATTGTCTGCTTTATATTTTCTAATATCCCTACACCAAAAAATTACCCAATCCCGCAAGTGTTAAAATGTGACTCACCATTGTCACTTTTTTTCCTCTTTTTGTAATACTCTTCCACTAACTTATTACTTCACTCATCAATACCGAAAGACGTTGATTTATTATTTATTTGTTTATACTTAATTTTGTGCATACATCCATTGCACCACATTTTAAACACTTCAATTCTCCCTCTCCCTGGTGTTCCTTAGTCCATGTTTCTCTGTCAAGAACTGCTATGTTTCGCACATTAAGTTCATTAAATTTCCTTCTGAGACCTGGATCAATATTTTAAATTTTTTTCTCTTTTTTAAGAAGGATGTTTTTGCTAATGCTATTCTGCTATTGGCTTCAGTCATCATTTTATGTGTTGCTATTATTGTTACCATATCTGCTATACTTCATCACTCGTGTCTTGTTATGATTTATATTTAGACCAAAATACTCGTTCAGTATTTTATTCATTAACTTCTCAAGATCTGTAGTTTATTCTGGAAAAAGTACAATGTCGTCAGCAGATCGCAGCATACTGATTTTTTCACATTAACACATAAGCCACTTTCCACATATAACTTGAGCATTTAATTTGCTATAGAGAGCACTCTTTGGTAACAATTTCCCTCCACACCTCTTTCCTGTTCCCAACTACTTTTGCCCAAACTGAACTTCATATAATATCCCTTCTAGTATCTTTCCTATTCTTGTGTATATTATCATCGTCAGTAATTTTGAAATGTGAAGGGTGCAATAACTATCACATCTATCAGCTTGTACTATCTTTGTAAGAGTGAAGATGATACTTTTATTAAAATCAGTCAGCATCTCTGTTGTTTCATAACTTTTGGTATCAGTTTGAATAATCTTTGGAATCCTTCTTCTTGCAAATATTTCACAAGTTCTTCGGGAATCTCATCAATTCCAACTGTCTTAATAGACTTCAGATCGTTCAAAGCTCGCCGAATTGTCCACAAAACAGAATCAGCTAATAAAACTTAACATCAACTTCTTCTTCCACTACACTATTGTTCAAATCAACCTCACTATACAGTTTCTCTGTATATGGCTTTCTGAGCTTTAAAGAGGTTTTCCATGAGCAAATGTAATGTTTATACACGTTTTCTTCATTTATTCAAAATCTTATTTGATCTTCCTTAAGGCTACACATCTACTTTATTTACAACAGTTTCATTTTCTACTCTTCCATATACTTCTTGCAGCAACTTTTGTTTTGATTTCTTCCATTTCACAGTTATCTGATTTATAAAACCTGCTTCATCTCTCGCGTTTTTGTGCCTTGTTTTTGACCCTTCAACTTCCAACTGTCTTCAGTAGTACACGGTTTTCAGTCTTTTTTTTTCCCTTGATGCCTAATGTTTCTTTATATGCTTTGATTATTTCACTCTTCAATGTATTCAATTGCACTTCAGTTCAACTTGTTTGAGAGTTATTACTTGTGCCCATATCTACCATCTCGAACTCTACTCCTATAACTATTTTTTTATTGTGTAGAGCCTATATCTACTAAGGTACAAAACTCTTTTGCATCGTTCATTGTATTCCTACTCATTATCGGTAGCAATCTCATAAAACTCGAAATTCAGTTTATGCTATTTCACACTCATACAAAAATGGCTACCATTTTTCCTTGGGGATGTCATATCACCGGTTAGATAGTCATTTGATGTGGTCTAAATGAGCGGGACTTGAATCTGTTTTCACCAAGACGTTAAGGGGAGACTTTATTTTATCTGCAACAGCGATGAGAACTAGTATTAATAAAAAGGTGCTTCCATTAGCATTTCCTTTATGAAAAATGTATATAAAAAAACTGTGTTTTTTTACTGACATTTAAAAACTGGGATCAACATCAGTAGTGCCTGCGTTGATTCGTTTATTAGAGAAACGTCCATAAACTACGTGAGAGAGGAGTTGACTGGACTGCCACGCTGGGTTACATGGGGAAAGGGGAATGGTTATGAGCCAAGCCACTTAGCTTTTCATTCTTATTATTTGTCACAGTTACAATAAGGTTCGAACACACAACAGCCTGTGATTATTTATTTCCGTCATATAATTTTCACCATATTGTTAGGGTCTTCTGTGGTTTAAATCAATTAAATAATCCACCAGAAGGTTATGTTGAAGATTTTTGTATTTATTTTCCAATAACAACGTCAGCGATATTCACATGCATAAATACAATACAGAGATACTACTAACGCACTTCTTAGCAGTCGCAAAGATAATCTGTATAAAACTTCTGTGAACTCTTTGTAATACTAATACCATGACTAAAACTAACTTGTCCTGCTGATTTCTTTATATAGTCTTTATCGAAATTTCTGGAATTCTTCAAAGGCGTCCGCCCGATATTTCTCCAACATTAACAATTACTCAAACAATTAAACATATTTAAAACAATCGGAATTCATACATAATCACTTAACATCATTACAAAATGATCAGAAATGGGAATTAGAGATACTTAAATACAAAATTATTTACAGAAATCATTTTAAACTGTAGGTACAAACATGTCCTGTAGACATCGTATCTTGCATTAATACTTGGAATTACAAACATTTAAGAAATTCTCTTGCACAATTCCGTTCTTAAACATATTAAATGGTCTTTAAATAATTTCCTTTCATAAAACAAAGTCTATATACACTGATTTACAAAACAAACATACCAGATCATATTCAAGCAAACTTTAGCTCACTGCAAATACTTCATTAAATACAATTCTATTTACAGTTCAGGTCTGAGGGCTGTTCCAATATATAATTTACGATAGGCCAGACAAGAGAAACAACTACAAAATGAGTTTTGAAATCAATAGGGAAAAAAGCTATTTGCCACGAGGAGAAGGGGGAGGGGAGGTAGAGGTAAAGGCCACATCGGGGTACGTGGGGGAGAAGTGGTTCAAGGGAGGCCAAGCTGTAGCTACTTAGTTTATGGACGCTCCCATAACGGATTTTCAATTCCGCTGACAGATGATTACTGTAAATCACATCCATCTTCTCAGATCACTGGTGGAATTAGAACTTATCGACTTGAGCTACAACCCTCTGCTACTGCCGTCTGGTTTTTCACCGAGGTCTAACTCCCTTAAGATGCTGTGGTTTACTTCCTGCAAGTTGGAGGACATCGAGGAAGACGCGTTTAGCCAGCTGCGAGCCCTCGAGAATCTCGACTTACGGGCAAACAGGATAACTGTTTTGAGCGTAAAGGTGAGTAAAGTGAGATATTTAATTGAAAACTATAGCTCTATACGGCTTTATTAGCTAGAACTGCTACAGCAAAAAATTATATTTCTTTATCAGTCTGTTTTCTTTGATATTAATGTAAAGGTGTATAATTCTTTGTCATACTAAGCAAATGTTGTTACTAAGAGAAATTCTAGTCCTGATATTGAAATCACATTTTGACTCACTTCTTGCGATTGAAGAGAAGCGATTTTATTTTCAAATTCTCTGATGACAGGGAACATCCGTTGATAGGTTACGCTCATATAACGTTAGATGTCGTCCTAGCTGTCTGCGAGGAATATCGTGCCCATATTGACCTAAAGTGACAATAGTAGAACATCTGAAATATTAATCGCCAAATTAACTTAAAAATGTCTACTCCTACACACTAATAACATACATAGTGTGCGAGGATCAACGCATCAGTAGTATATTTCCAGGAGCACCTACGAAACTTTGCACCCCAATTAAACCGATCTACAATTGATTATTGACTATTTGCACGTATGAAATTTTGTCATCAATAATTTTCCCCTATCTCCCTGGCAATAGAAACCGCTAGGACACCATTATAGGTGTCTAAAGATAGGTGCATACGATGTTCGCTACCAAATCTGATTTTCCATAGACCGTTCCCATCAGCTATGCTCCATTCGAGGCGAGCAACGGACACTCCACCACGTCAATCTCGCTGGAGATGGTCAACTCTTCTTGAGTAATAAACGTAGCCACATTATTTACAATTTTCTGGTGCATCGCGATAGAAGTGCGCTCTGTGAAGGCCCGGACACACGTCATGAAGAGAGACGTTGCCCTGATGGAAATAGTGTTCCAGAGGATATTCCCAACTACATATATATATGTGAATCTGGATTGTAAACAGTGTTTTCGAACAATCCTTGTTTTGTATTCATATCAGGTGTGATGTAAATTGGTTGCTGTGGTATTCTATATTGCGGTGATAAGTTACTTAAGCACTTTGGATAGCTTGGCGTCGTGGTTGTTGTAGCCGTCTTTGGCTGAATCTTCTTGCCTGTACGACCATGGTCGGTTTGGCAACTCTTTGCGACCGGGCACGGATTTGCCACTGGCTGTCTGCTGCTCGTCGTTTGGCCAGCTGCCCGGTTGGTGAGTGTGACGTGGCTTAGTATCATTTTTGGAGATGTAATGAATTCTAGCCGATGGGCTTGACCTAAGTGAGACAAGCTAACATCCAGTATACTGGGCTGCATCTCATACTCGAGTATGATTACATTCACTGCATCACGATGTAAATTTAACTTCTAGAAATATTTTCATGATGCTGATATAGCGACATCGGTAATAAAATTCAACTGTTAATTAATATATTAATTTAGACTAGATACTTTTATTTCAGAATTCATTTCTTCATGTTTTATATAACGGTGATATAGAATATAGCAAAAACATCTACATCAAATATAAATATCTTGTAAGCATGTCCCAAAAATAAAACATATTTGAAGCAATTTCTTCGATAACTAAATACTGTTGTAACTGAAAAAGGTTCACAACCTTAAAAATGATATAAGGTAGCAATTTCTTAGCCTACAGCAATAACATTATCTCTGGAGAGTGAGTATAATACAAAATTTAAACTGAACGAATATAGATATATAAAAAGCAACTAATAATTATTATATTGATTTAAATGAAATCCATACCTTTCTTTCGGTGCTTTTTCAATTAGTTTTTTCGTGGATGTGTAAGTAAATAGAACAGTTTTTAAATAACGTGCATAACCTCGGGTAATATCTCTGGCTGTTGTTAGTTCGCAAAAAAGACGAGGAGGGACGCGTCATAGAGTTACGAACGTGGTTACACAGTAACCAAGCCTAACTTGTTATTAGTAACTATAAGAATGAAATAGTCAAATAATAAGAACTCACGAAAAAAGTCAAAATTAATATAAAGTTATTAGTATCTACCAAAAAAGTTAGAAATAAAGTTGTTAGTTATAACTTGTTTGGTAACTTGAAATAAATAATTTTAGACACCCACCTTCCCTTTTGAGAATTTTTCATAAAATTACTTATATAACAGCGACATAATTAATTGTCACTTGCGGTTGCCAGATCTCTACCAAATCTTAATGTAATTAAGATATTTGTTTACAAAATAAATTTATAGTTATATTACATTCCACTTTACCTGAATTTGCGCAACGTGGCGCACATTCAGAGAGTATGGTATTTCAGAAGTAAATCATATCAAAATATTTCATTCGAATTAATATAAGCCTCATTGATATGTTTAAACGACTAAATATCAAAATTTGTGTAATTACGATATCTTCCCTATAACTTGTTATATGACGGCACTGACAATACAATAACAATTAAATTAGCTGTAGTCACTATTGAATCACCGCAACTAATAAGAAAATATCATAAAAATTAAGTTAAAATTTAAAGTTATCTGAAATTTCACTATACCTCCCTTTTCTAACGCCTGTCGGAAAAGAATAATAAAAGCAAATGTGTTCGTACTGAACCGTGTTACTCATAGTTATTACAACAAAAATATGTTTTTAATCGGTAGTTCCACCTAAGATATCGTTTGAATGGTATATGTAGATGACAAACTATATAGATTCATACATACTCTCAAAGAACTTCAACATTGACTTGTGCAAACTTGTTAATATCAGCATAGCTGATCGACATGGAATATAAACACACATACGGTGGTGGTCCTTTTGACGCGAAGCACGTGTGATTCGTTCGTCTGCTAGTCACAAACATATTAGGAATTAGTATACAATACACTAATACCGACTTCTGATGCGGCCTGATCATGCTTAAAAGACATTTGGAATTACTTGTATAAACATGAGGGCGATGATTTTCTAGTATTAATCATACGATTCAGCGCACCTTTGCTAGTATTTTCCGGAAGCGCAGTAGATGGTACTCAACGTTCCACAAATTTGTCTCTGACAAAACGGGCCCTGTGATCCGTTAAGCGCCTAGCGTCTAGCGGTACTGACTACGTTGGGAACCACTATTATAAGATTTTAACTGTTACGTATCTAACAGCACTTCTGGGGACTGAAGAGTCTGAGGTCATTGAGGCTGGACCGCAATCCCACTGCGCTGTGACTGTCCTCTGCAGCTACTGCGGGAGTACTGTATGAAGAGCGCAATCTACACTGGTTCTCAACCCACCTGCTACGACGCGGAGGGGCAGTCCGTCCCGTGGTCTAACATTACTGGCTACTGCACGCTGTCAAATCAGGTATAATATAAAATTTGGGTGGAGAGGGAAATTCTCCACCTGCCCGACACTGGTACTGACCTGTTAAAATTTCTTTTAAATGCTTCGTAACAATGTCCTCTTCATGTTTACCTCTCTACTATTTCGGAAAAGTCGCCACGTATTAAATTAAAAATGCCGAAACACAAGACGCTCTGCAACCGTGAAAACGTTAGCAGCAGTGGAAGAAGGACACAAAAATTATCGGTTCAAGGTTCACATCAACCTAAACAGGTTCGTTTCGAATAGTGGTCATGGTTAGGTTGAAATTCTTGTTGGATAAAAAGTTTACGGGAAATTCGTTTTGCGGCATCTATCATCAGAAATGGAGCATTTGTTTATCTCTGACTGCTTGTATCGATTCTAAGATGGCGAGTCTTATACTGCATCTCGCATAAATATTTTCTATGTGTTAATTTCGTGTAACGATTTACAACGGAGTGAAGCTAAAATGGCAGGAAAATATTACAACAAAGGATTTAACCAATATTTCAAAAGATTGACATCGCTTACGCAGCGCCGGCGGCATCTAATAGCCACGCGTTGCCCTCATGTGTCGGCATTTTAATTTAATTCGTGTTGACTTTTCCGAAAAAAGTGATTGCAAAACGTGAAGAGGACATAATAACGAAGCAGTTAAACCAAATTTAAACAGGTCAGTACCAGTTCCGGGCACCGCCAAAAATTTATTTGGGTCCGATTATCTGATACGTTTTAATTTTTGTAGCTTTGTACAATATGCTAGTAAAGTGAACAAGTGTCAAAACTTACTTATGCTAAGATGCTCAAGATTCTTATTTATTCAATACATTAGTTTATGTATATGCTGTAAGTTAATTAATACTACCAAGTATGCTGCAATAGAAGTTTTCGCAACGTATTTACATGTTTTTGGCGCGTATAACTTCTTTGATATCTACTTTACCAATATTTCCATTTTCTCCAAACAAGATTTACAGATTACCTTCCGTTTTAGTTTTCTTCTCCCTCAAAACATCTCTACTTCTAGTTTTATTTAATATGTCTAATTTAATTAAATGTAATTAGAAAATCCTCAAAAGAACGCTGTTAAAAATTATTTTTTACAGGAAACGCGGGAATTTCTGCGCACTCCGAGACCAATCTCGCATAGAAAGGAAGGAAAGCCTCCAATCGAGGAAGACATCGTTCCAGTGGTGAGCGGTCGCAGGTTGTCACAAATCAGCTACGCTACACCGAGTAAAGAGATAGATATACCGCAGAGTACGTCTCGAGTGAAAGAAGAGAGAGTTTCCGAGGTGAGCGGTGCCACACTGCCTCGGAGGACACCGCGGCCGTGCTCGGCGCTGCAGCCGGCCGTGGCTGGCAGCGTGGCGGCCACTGCGGCGGCCTCGCTGCTGGTCGTCGTCTTGGTGCTGCTGGTCCGCCGGCGACGTCGCAAACAGCAGTACGTGGGCGCGTCCACGCTAGCCAGGTTCGTCCGCATCACCTTGTGGTCATTAGCTATTTCTGCAGTATTATAACTTAAAATCTGATCGTAAAATATTGCACAAATCATCAGCAAAAAGAACACATGGATTTGATTTGAGTAATATAAGTGGTAGTAGTGGAATTTAGGGGTGGGGGATTTGTTGTTTTGTAGGTTAAAGCGTCCAGATTCAGCAGCAATGGCAAGTGGTGCCTGCAGCATCGCGTTTTCGCCGGTGAACACGTTTTAAAAAGCAATGAATCTGTAATCACAGTTCAATGTTCCGCGAAATGGTTTGGTTCCTGATCGCAACACAATAATTCGTTGGGTTAACTCTTTTCGTAAAACTGGAAGCGTCATGAATCAGAAGTCGTCTGATCGTCCTCGTACGGTGCGAACCCGAGAAAATGTTGACACAGTAAGAGCGTCTCTTCTTCAAAGTCCTCGCCGCTCCACTAGGCTGCCCACTCCATCTCTGGGTTTGTCTCGTCGCTCGCTGTAGTGCATCCTGAAGGATGAGTTACAATTTCATCCTTGCAAAATTATGATCGTGCAGAAGATTCACGAACGTGATCATGAGCAACGGAGACTGTTTTGTGAGAGAATGCTTGATGTTCTTGCTAATGATGATGTTTTGTTTCTGATGAGCGATGAAGCTCACCTCCATTTAGACAGTTATATAAAGAAACATAACTGTTGGTATTGGGCAACAGACAACCCACAAGAACTGCATCAAACACTACTGCACATTTCAAAAGTGACCGTTTGGTGTGGGGTTCCAAAAGTGTGAATCGTTGGACCATATTTTTTTGAAGAGGGTGGTGTCGTGTAACAGTGAATTCTGAACATTTTGTTGCAATGCCACGAAATTGTTTGCGGCCACAACTTGACACTTTAGGGATCAACATGCAGAGATGTTGTTCCAACAGGATAGAGCCAGCGCCCACGCGGCGAATGATTCCATAGCAGTTGCCCGCGAAATGTTTCCACAACACGTGATCTCACTTTTCGTCGATGTCCACTGGCCAGCACGCTCACCATGTTTGTCGCTTTGAGACTTCTTTTTATGGGGGAGTAAAGTTTTCTGCAACAAACCTCGTACACTCAATGATCTGAAAGTTGCAATAGGTGAAAAAATCGCTTCTATTCCACATGACACTTTGAAGAAAGCAAGGGATAACTTCGAAGAAAGACTTTTAATGTGTATACGCGAAGAAGGCCGTCATCTGTCTGAAATTAAGTTAAGTGCAATTCACAAACTGGATAAATTACATATTGATGTGAGTACATTTTCTGTGTGACCAAAATAAAGCCAATTATAACAGTTTGAAATTCATTCATTCTTTTTGCGCCACCCTGTACTATTGAAGGTGCGAATTTATTTCTCGGCCTAGCTACTGCAATTAGTCTCACAGTAACCGCTGTCTGTATTAAATTTGTGTGTAGTATTATAATTATTTTTAATCCATGTCTGATTATTTTATGCGTGCATGAGTTGGAAACAATTCTCTTTTTTTAAAAAAATATTTTTCTTAATACTAACAAATAGAAAAATCTAAAAGAATATGAAACTAAAGAAAACACTCACAAAATCAAGGCCTTCCACGGTCACCAAGATTTATTGTTCGTATAATCTTTACTGTTTTCAAATAAAGAATCTAGTCTTTTCTATTTTCAACGGCTTCAAACTTTATTTCCGTCCTATTGTTTATCTCCTCAAGGAACTACATTTCAGAGATCAAGTATCCGAGAATGGCGGGCTGTTTTTAACCAAAAACCAATATTCGTGTCAGCCACTCATAAACTCATATACCCGCTTTCTTTTTTTTTCTCTATGGTAAGTCAAACCTTTTTTTAAAGAGGCATCGTTATTCCAACGGCATCTACGGCCAAACAAAAAAATACAGTTTTTATATAAACTATCACCATATATCCTACGTCAATTTAAAAACTATTTCTGTTGTGTTACACCATGCCAGTTATTTATCACCAGTGTTGTCTATATTTCTAGCAATTGATACTAGTGGTCGTTAGCTTTCAGGTTACTAAGCTCGGGAAATATACTGCGCTGTAGAATCGTTAGTTTTACAATTCGTATAACGTTACATGAAAACCAAAAGATTGTTGTAACATACTAGCCGTCACAAATTCGCTAGTTCAGCTAACACTTTTGCCTGAATTTGTCACCACAACAGTGCCAATTCGAAAGTAGTCAGAAAGCCTGCAGATAGCATACAGGAAGCCATGGTTTTAGTACGCACCAAAACTAAGCCTACTTGTACTTCAGCCAATGCCTGCAAGTGGTAAAAATTTCTGTCGAAGGTATGTGACGATTCGGACAGCCCAGGTATAAGCTTTTAAGTCTCCGAAGAAGGCACTGAAATCACTTCAATAATGAACCGGGGTTCTCCACTTTTGCCAAAACCACTACCATTACCATTATCAAGACCTTCAAGTGTTGACGTCACAGCCACTGAGGATGGTCCAGTACTTCCTATTGTTACCCTCTGTGTTGGAAACTGGGCCATCCTGTTCTTATGACTGCAGCACATTTCAAAACTGTTTAATGCTGTGCTTGCCGGATGCTGGAGGGCTCAATATAATTTCGTCCTACCCCTCTCACTACACTGTAGTAGACAAGACCCTACAAACAGCAAACAGCAAACAGCAACAGCCACATATTCTAAATCAAAGCTCTTTTTTTTTTTTCTTTTTTTTTTTTTTTTACTGTAACTGACCAAGACGAAGCCGCCCACCCCCATTCACACTATCAGTGCTACTGCTGCCAGAAAATCTGGCATTGGTCCTATAAATGCACTGCCTCGCTGATGTATGTTAATTGCAGGGGCGGTCACGTTGCAGCTGTCTGCTCACGGCTCAGGCAGGAGGCAATGTGCTGCAATTGTGGTAGTCCCCATGCAGGTTTTTAAGTTGGTTGTACAGAATGCAAGACAATAGTTTATGTGACCAAGCTAGCACTCGACGTGGTCGCCACATTCGGCCGCTAAGGCTGACCCAGTCATTCATGTTGACCTCTTGTCCAACCTCCAGAGTCCGGCTACGAAGGTAGAGGAAAGTGTGACAACGCACGTAGAGATGCTCACCCAGAAGACGACGATGTATGAAGAAACCTTCAGGGTACCACGAATCAGAATTAGCCCCCCCCCCCCACTTCAGGTACGATTCGTACTTACCAACAATCAAGTGAAGTTGCAAAGGAATGCACAGTTTACATATCGAGTTGCTAATTCGGCTACTCAATATAATCTTCACACCGTCAACGAAGTAAATAACAGCACCGGCTTAATGTAAAGAAAAAGAAATTGTAAGAAATCACTTATCACCAAAAAGACTTACCGAAAGTGAGGCTATGACCGCCCAAATCGATTCGGAGGAATTGTCGAAAGACAACAACATCTAATAAAGACAACAATTTATACAAACAGACAGTAAATGGTTGCAGCTGCTGCTAGTTCATCAGTTTGCCTTACTGAATAACTGAACCGCTGCCTGTCTGGTCTGACTGTATATTCCTCGGGCACCTCTGAGCATGATCCGTTATGGAAACTTGCTTTTAGCACTAGGTTAGTAGGTGGCGATGTCTGACGACAGCGCCTTACATGGCTCTTGGGCTACGCATCATTAGCTTTGGCACACTAAGCTTTATTAAGTACAGTTCCTCGCTAGGAGCCATATTAATTATCTTAGACATTGCTTGACAATAACAGTTACTATACTTGACTACTGTGTGTAGATGAGATATGAAATGGCCGTTAATGAAACTCAAATAACAGGGAGCTGTAATAAGAGGTCGCAGCGTACGTTAGAGGAGCGACCCAGCAGTGGCAACGACGTGCGCCGGGTCATCGCTATCGACAAACGCAGGTGCCTCCCCGGCAGAGAGGGATGCGATACAGCCGCAGGAACTGAACATTTTGTGCACCATACCATACAAACCTCGTTTCATATAAGACTCAACGCTTTACCTAGACAGTTTGTTCCATCGCGCAAAATATGGATATCATTTATGTTAACATTACCAACACTGCTCGTCTATACAAGATTTGAAAACCACACCGCTGAGGTTCTCATTCCGAATTTTCATTATATTTTGATACAAGCTGGTTGAAGCAATTTTAACATAACAATTATAACACATAACATAAAATTTACGAAAGTAAACTATAAATATCTTGCTTGATTTACATTTTTGCTTTTAATTATTCTGGTCATGAAATGTATTTTACAGATCGTGGCGTGGTTCTCCTTTGCCGGCTATACCTCGAATACCATCTGCAGAGTACATTGAGGTAAATGATGGTCAAAGCCACCTCTACGAGGAGTTGGAGCCGATCTACGACCATTTATCACCAAACAACAACAATAACAATATGGCGGGGTATGGGCCAACTACAGTATCCCGACAAGTAAGAACCGCTTAAACCTCAAGTGGCCTCGGATGATCCATTTCCAGGAGGAGATACTACCTACTAACCTGGTATGATTTTGTAACCACTGCTTTATAGTCTATAAGGACAATAAAAAATATTAAAAATCGGTGTAAACATTTGTACTCCATTTTATAAATATGAAAACTATCCTTTGGAATATACCTACACAGTTTTTTTTATAAGAAAAACAAAGCAACCACCATCTTGATTTATCTTACCACTTTCCTCTATAACATTCATTTCCACTTGGTTTTCCCAGAAAGAACTCAAGCTAGCATACGTCTTATTGCTGAAATAATGGATAAATAAATATGCTCATCCCAGTAGAATGCTTCCCTCAATAACAGCAGCACAGTAATATAATTCACATATGCAGTTCGTCTTAAAATATATTTTGCTAATAGTAATGTTGGTGTAATTTTTTTCTTTTCCAATTACCTTACTACTTATCTTATAAAAGGGATAACCGAACGTACTCTTTGAAGCAACCCCCTATACCCCAGGGGGTACATATACCACTAATAGGGAACGACTGCTCTACAAAAGTATATTTACTGCAAAACAAAAAATAAAAATGTATAGTATAGGTGTGTTTACATAAGAAGCGTTCCAACAAACCGACATGTAATTAATTGCAGAAGACAAGTCAACCCTGCATGTAGAATCTTGACGACGTTTTCTTATTGATCAATACAGACAACAATCAGGTAAATCCTAACATAAATCACCAAATACACTCCTGGAAATTGAAATAAGAACACCGTGAATTCATTGTCCCAGGAATGGGAAACTTTATATACACATTCCTGGGGTCAGATACAACACATGATCACACAAATAGAACCATAGGCACATAGACACAGGCAACAGAGCATGCACAATGTCGGCACTAGTACCGTGTATATCCTCCTTTCGCAGCAATGCGGGCTGCAATTCTCCCATGGAGACGATCGTAGAGGTGCTGGATGTAGTCCTGTGGAACGGCATGCCAAGCCATTTCCACCTGGCGCCTCAGCTGGACCAGCATTCGTGCTGGACGTGCATACCGCGTGAGACGACGTTTCATCCAGTCCCAACATGCTCAATGGGGGACAGATCCGGAGATCTCGCTGGCCAGGGTAGTTGACTTACACCTTCTAGAGCACGTTGGGTGGCACGGGATATATTTGGACGTGCATTGTCCTGTTGGAACAGCATGTTCCCTTGCCGGTCTAGGAATGGTAGAACGATGGGTTCGATGACGGTGTGAATGTACCGTGCACTGTTTAGTGTCCCCTCGATGATCACCAGAGGTGTACGGCCAGTGTAGGAGATTGCTCCCCACACCATGATGCCGGGTGTTGTCCCTGTGCGCCTCGGTCGTATGCAGTCCTGATTATGGCGCTCACCTGCACGGCGCCAAACACGCATACGACCATCATTGGCACCAAGGCAGAAGCGACTCTCATCACTGAAGACGACACGTCTCCATTCGTCCCTCCATACACGCCTGTCGCGACACCACTGGAGGCGGGCTGCACGATGTTGGGGCGTGAGCGGAAGACGACCTAACGGTGCCCAGCTTCATGGAGACGGTTGCGAATGGTCCTCTCTGATACCCCAGGAGCAACAGTGTCCCTAATTTGCCGGGAAGTGGCGGTGCGGTCCCCTACGGCACTGCGTAGGATGCGACGTTCGTGGCGTGCGTCCGTGCGTCGCTGCTGTCCGGACCCAGGTCGACGGGCACGTGCACCTTCCGCCGACCACTGGCGACAACATCGATATACTGTGGAGACCTCGCGCCCCACATGTTGAGCAATTCGGCGGTAAGTCCACCCGGCCTCCCGCATGCCCACTATATGCCCTCGCTCTAAGTCCGTCAACTGCACATACGGTTCACGTACACACTGTCGCGGCATGCTACCAGTGTTAAAGACTGAGATGGAGCTCCGTATGCCACGGCAAACTCGCTGACACTGACTGCGGCGGTGCCCAACCTCTGCGCAGCTAGCGCCCTTCGACGGCCAACACTGCTGTTCCTGGTGTGTCCACTGTGCCGTGCGTTTGATCATTGCTTGTACAGCCCTCTCGTAGTGTCCGGAGCAAGTATGGTGGGTCTTACACACCGGCGTCAATGTGTTCTTATTTCAATTTCCAGCAGTGTATAAATATAATTTAAAACACTTTTTCCTGCAGTATGAGAGAACAGATAAAAAATAACGGTAAAATAAATGACGAGGTGAAGTTATGACTCTGTTGGGATGAAGATTGCAATAAAAGTTTTATTATCTTAGACTCATACTATCCATCCAGGCGACACAATGGTCAATTGTAATATCATTATGCACCATTTGTCAGTTCATACGATCACCTCTCTCTCTGCTTTATAAGAAAATCAAATGCCAGTATCGATGCAGTTAACATTTTGCGACAGAATTGGCAGTAATTCACTAATTTGGTTTGCTATTGCTATTGTGATCATCCTTGCATTATTTAATTTAATTTAATTGCAATGGAGCCCACGCTCCGGTGTCAATTTCCCTACACACCCAACTTCTCCCTATCCTGCACCCACCTATATTTGCCCTCTATAAATTTTAACTTTAAATTCTTTTAATGTTTTCGGTAAGTTATTCATCATTCCCCTTGGTAACTCACTCCAATCCTTGACACCCTTATCTAAAAAAAAAAAAAAAATCTTCCCACGCCCTTGTGCCTGAAATCGAGTGCAAGCATTCTCTGTTGAATTATTAACACACTTTGCTGCTAAGCTGACGTAGTTCACGAAGAATTAATGGATAATGTTAGTGGTTGAATGTGGTCAACAACTGGACGTGAATCAAACAGTAGGCTCATTTCATTTACGTCAGTTCCTGAAATTCAGTGATTATCAGCATAAAATTGAAATGCAGTGAATAATTTTCTAACCTATTGTAATCTCCCCCACCGTAGTCCCCATCAGACACACTTCGCAGGTAGCTGAACAATTTTTTCAGTACTCACAAAACGGGAGGAAGGAAGAAATAACGCTATCGAATATCACGAATTGAGGCTTGTCCACAAGTCACTTGTCTACAGTGGTTGAGAGTGCCTCTAAAATAAATAAAGAACACAACGACAGTGGAACCAGCCACTGAAACTGATACCAGTGAGAGCTACAATGGTGCGGTTGCGTGTTGATCACAATAAATAAACCATTTATCTTCCACCTTTACCCAAACTCTTCACGGAAAAAACTTCTTCAAGAAACGAAAAAATACACTTTACATCCACCGTCTGCTGGCTTCTTTTGATCGTCATATTCGTGGATGTTTACTATTTGTGAATTTAAGTAGTGATTCATTACACCATGATGCAATAACATTGACGTTTCATGATATACAAAATATATAGCCAATATAGTGTTATTATTTCTTTAACTATAAAAGTTGCTATCAAAAAATAAAATTTCACCAAGTAGTTGTTTTATCAACATTTGTTGATCTAAGTCCGATATAAGGTACAAGCACTAGTTAATTCTCCATTTACGACCCAAAAGACGCCGGTTTGGAGAATCAATTATCCATTAAAAAATATGTTATGGAATTCCTTAATGTCATAACTTTGTTAATACAACAAGCAGTTGCATTGAAATATATTACTTTCTCTAGCTGTATACAGCCGAACATTTGTCATTATCATCGCCACACGACGAGTAATTTACATAGAATATTGTTACCAATTATCTTTCAGAATAAGAAATTTATTTTACTTCATACGTTTTCATAACATTAAGACATTTACGCCCAGATTTCATGGAGGAATGATGTTACTTTTTCGTCGCTCGTGATTCCCCTTTTCTGAAAGTGGTGTCTTCTGAGCAACTTTTGCAAGAGGTTGTTACTTGTTCCTCTTCTAATGGTTTATAATAAAAGTGAGTGAGCTATCATCCGATTTGTATATTAGGAAAACACGGTGACTGGAGTTTCCACCAGGATGGCAGTATTATTTCCTCTAGTAAAAAAACAAAAAAAAAAAAAAAAAAACTTAATTTGACTTTAGAGCTTCTAACTGTCAGTTAATTTCATCGTGCATAATAATATTGCGAGAGCATTTGCACGATCACCCTTCCTTCTTACATGCGACAGAAATTTTTATAATCATCCCCAGAAGGTTATTAAAATGCAAACTTTTGTGAAAATCATCTACAATCTTGCAGTATTAACCGATTACGGACTTTTATTATTTTCGAGTGTTTCTATGTTTAGCTGCCCTTCTTCTTCTCTGATGCGCGGATGACGAACCAAAGCGTAAGTTCATATCTGCAGTTGCTGGTAACGGCATATATGTAGGAAACGAAGGAATGTTTTCTTAACTATACGTCGGCAGTGCTGGATCTAAGGGGAGTCAAACCGGTTCACTGGCCCAAGGAGGCAACTTATGGAGGCCGGAAAAATGATGTTTTAAGGGGCCCTAGCGGCAAAGTTGAAGGGGCTGTAAAATCTAATCATAGCTCTGTACTGCCCCAGGTGGCAAATTCATGTCTGAAGGGGCGGCAAACTCAAGTTTTTGCTTCAGCTCAGAAAATTTGTAGAACCACCTCTGCACGTCGGTTACTGTATATATTTTTCTTTTGCAAACTCCAAAAAACTTCAGGAATTTGTCTTTATTGAATTATATCAGATCAGGTTCACAAGACACTGTGCTTTAATTTTTGCCTCATTTCGTTACTGCTGACATGAGCGTTTTTCTTTAGCTTGGATTCAAAACAGTCCATATACCACCAAAACAAAGCGCATCTATCCAGGCAGAAATTTCTCCAAATACTGGACACCAGGGAGACAAATTGAATGGTAAATGGCTGCGGCATATCCAGAGTATTTCTAGATAGCGCTCAGCCAAGCACGCTGATTCATATTGAAGGGACGCCATCTGTTGAACTACAAACCTGCTGCACTGCATTGGTACTATGCCAGTACCAGCTGTTCCTTGCCACACAAAGACGAACTTAAAGTAATGAGTTACCGTTGACGTTTGCACAGGTGACTAGTTCAAAAGAATGTCGTTTCATGAAATCGGCCAGACTCTGAATTAATGCCTTGATATGGATAGAAGCTATAGAAAATAATATCTGGCACACCTTGTATAGTATTTATTAAAACTGAATCGTCATTATTTACCAATATACAGTACTATGAGTCCATGTTTTAAGAATATAGATTAATAACACAGTTCTAGAAAAAACTTTTGAAATAGGAATATATGATTCTATAACATTTTTATATAGGAAATTAAAATTAGAAATTACCCATAACGCACAGTTTTTTGGTAATTTGAAAAATGGAAAGCGAAATAAAAATCAACCAAACTTTCACTACTTTGATATTAATGTTTGGCAGTAAAGACACGTTGTTGCAAAGTATAGTAATCCATATTTAATAACTCATATTTGTCTCATATGCATTTATCAATTATCTACATATCTAATCTTAATAGCGAATTCTTTATTAAAACACCGCTTACAACTCACCGATTCATTACATTTTTGTAAGAACCACTGAAATAATTTAATTAAGGCAGACAAAATATTTATCTTTCCGGTTTATTTAACAACAGTTTTCATTTAACAACACTGGCGCTAACTATCTCAAAGTTTCATTTTAACACCATACTCTGCACACACGGAAATTGCTAACAACATAAAATAAAGTACTACTGAAACATTTCTTACAACTAAAAATATAAAATTGTACCATATGTTGTAATATAAATTTACTTCACACGCCATGTTGTTATATACACAAAACACATTTTATTTACATAACATGGAAATTTCCAGGACAAGTTTATGGTTAAAGCATGAAGCAATATTATGTTGCTAACTACTTTACAGTTATAAAAATAAAGCATAGGTTGTCAATAAACTATTGTTAAATTCGAATATACGACAAACCGGCAGTCAAAATATGGTTTCACGTTTCAACATGCACTATTACATCTTTCAAATAATATTGCAAAACAGCGAATAATTTCCTTCACAACCTATATTGACAATAACTCTATGAAGCTAGTCATAGGTGCTCATAGTTTATGTGAGCATGTTAAAAGTTGGATTATTCTCTTCAAGTAATGAAAGACCATCCAGACTAAATGAATGCTATACCAAAATCAGGTAACCTCACCGCCCAGGTTGTTTATACTCTAATGATGAATACCTCTCCTACTGTGAATAACAATTAGCATAACTCATTGTGCCCAGTAATAGATCCAAATGATGTTACAGATATTTGGAATTTGTAAATAGTACCAGTAAATAGAAATTATATTGCAATTACTAACTTAAACCTTTATACTATGACCATAAACATTCATTAATTTCAAATTTTCAGTACTTCTATTACAAGAAGATGCAAACTTTTGAAAGAGAAAATCTCATTAACTTTTTGTTGTTCAACATTCTTTATAATCATTCACCCATGTCATTGTCGTATTTGATTAATGCATCAGTTAAATTTTTTCTCAAGAAATGGCTTGGCTCCAAACCTTCCATCTCATCATAACATGCAGGGAATTCGTTTCTATTATTTTAGTTGAACGATGTACCACACATAATCTATATATATTTAAAGTACATCGGAATAATGCAGAGCGGCCTGTCAAAGGGGAGAGAAATCACACACATACCACAATAGATTTAATCAGAAAAATAAAACCATCAGTTCCGTCTATCGTGTAATTATATTCTTTCATGCTCCAGAAACAAAATGTCGTGCTAGATGTGTAAGCCAATAATTATGCCTCCTGCTAATGAAACTGAAGAACCCGTTAAAGGATCCCCTAAAGCAGGGTTTCTCAAACTCATAGCTCAGCGTGCACCTATGACATTTCCCAAACTTTAACACCCTTTAAAAATCTGGCTTTATAATTTTGATAAAAATAACTATTGTTTATTACAAAAAGTTATACAGACCTGAAGGCAATATGTTATTAATTAATTGAATGGATTGTCTCGTTTCCTGTCGCAAATGGAATCGATTTTAGGAGAAATTTTGCTCAATTTCACTCTGAATTCACTATGTTGTGTGTTACACACTCGAGATACCGAGTTGGCCGCCATAACCTAAATCTTGTCGCAAGCCCCCCAGGGGTTTGCGTGCCCCACTTTGAGAAACCCTGCTCTAGAGCAACAACACTGTGCGCTTTATTTTCGCACTTCAAATTTGCAGGAAGTGTAGTTAGTTTTGTCAGTAATCAAAAAGGGCTGCATGAAGTAATGTAAAATGAGTAACTACAATTCATACTCTAACGATCCTACTACAATAGGAGTCAGATCAAATCACTGATAATTGTATTGTTTTAATAGAAGAGAATATAAAAAAAGTTAAGACAGTTTGTTTTTAAGAAAAAGGCAGCTAAGAGGGATGAGTGCTGAGAGTAACCAGCAGCAAAGAATGAGAAGAGATTTTCATGTTTAAAAAAAAAAAAACGAAAATAGCATCGATGTCATACCCCGTTGATTAATACAACGATGTATAAAAAGTGTATGAGTTTTAGAGTATGATAAATGTAAAGTTTTGTTAATAAGAAGTTTTAAAATATGGTTTCAATTGAATCGCTTGTAATTAGTTGAAAGAAGAAAAGGTAGTAAATTAAACAGAGGGATGAAACTATTTACTTATTGTAAATACATATATACAAATATAATATGGGTCTTCATTCTTAGTCATTAACGTTTAAAATATATGTATCTTATACCAGTTGATAATAAGGGCAATATGCAATTAATGAAGGTGAAAAAGAATAAATAATATCAATTATGAGTAGGACGGAAAAGTACAAGTTTTAAATAAAGTAGAGATCCCTAGGAAAGTCTCTTGAATCTTCTATATAATTTCCTAAGTTCACTCACTTCTCACGTCGATAACTATTGCCCAGAGAATGGTGATGGCTCGCACCAGCTTTCACTCGCAAATTAATAGCGACCATAGATACCAATGGAAGAAATTCAAGGTAAGCAACTGCTATGAAATTAATTGCCAGAAAATTTCGAGTCTACCATCCACGACCATTGAAAAAATTATACGACAGCGCGATCGTGTATAATACGTATGTTAATACTTCTGAGTTCTTAAAGCTCAACAATTTTTTTTTATTCACCCTAAGAGTGAATTACAGGCTAGGTTCGAATTTAGACACATCACGTCATTGAGTTTAAAAAACCCGAATTAGATCCGATACAAGACCCAAAAAAACTGTTGCGGGCTTACACCAGTGTATGTTATAACACACAAGCTCGTCTTCATGGAAATGCTGTTCCTTTCCATACAGGTTCCTCCGGATACGTTGGAAAGTCCACTACTTCCATATCATCCTTCACCTGTAACCAAAAAACAGACCTAGAGTTTAGTCTACACTACATAGACTCAGTAATCCAAAACAGCGATATAAGGTAAGATAAACTGCAAGAGATTATGATTTGGCTTTTTTTTTTTTGCTTATAGTTTAACACATTGTCGACTTAGAGGTCATTAGAGGCGGTAAAGAACATGTGGCACGAACGGCCAGTTGCGATAGCAAATATAAAAAGCATTTACCTGGAGCGATATGGGCAAACCATAGAAACCAAAAGTACGATGGCGAGACTGGGATTCGAACCCGCGTCCACCAGAATGCGAGTCCAGACAGTTAGTGCTCACCAACCACGCTTGGTATATGATTTGGTATTACTGAACATGTTACAAAGGTTGTTTTTTTTTCTGCCGAGATCGAGAGATTAATATGAAGACAATCACAGGGGAAAAGAGCTTATTTCACTAACACACAGCACACCTTTCCAGACGAAGGAGCACATAAAATTTCTAAGCTAAACTTGGTTTTTCACACAAATAGTTTTTACATCTTGTCTGTTTCAGGAATAAAAGTTAAATGATTTATCTTAAGTGGTTGTTGCAACTGTTACTGTGGTTGCATGGCGCGTCACATTTAAAGTATTACTGCCGAAGCGTACAATGAACTATTTGTGTTTTTTTTTTTAATGAATTATGGGAATACATTTATGATTTCATACAACGTTACCAGGAGGCAGGTGAGATGCGACAACAAAGATAAACAGCTGCAGCCACTGCAATGTTGCGACACAGAGGGCAATGCCCAGCAGAGTGGGGCATCCAGTCACAGTAATAGGCAGGGCACTACGTCATTTGGCTAGGGATGACCGCATCAATGGAGGATGTGGTTAAGTAGAAAGTCTCCCCACCAAGTACAAAGGAGTGGGGGGACATGGTGAACAAAACCGGAGGACCAAGAGCGAAGAAAGTCTGTCTGGTTAGCTTTAGCAGGCGAGCAGTCGGCCGTCGCGAGCAGCAGAAGATGGGCGCAGTTTAAGAAGTCTACGCATTATGTTCTGTACTCTGGTTCTGATCGCTGTTCCTGACATTAGCCGAGGCTGAGTACTATCTGGCAGGCAAGAGAGTTCGGTTTCCGAATGCGAGAGAGTATCTCACATGCTGCAAGCCATCTCCGGACAACGCAGCTGTCGTCTCACATCTTCAATGGTAATGTGCTCACCGTCGAAGATAAAGGTCGTGCACTTTATGAAAACTTATTAATGACCTATAAGCGACTTGAGATAGGATGTCAGTGCTCGAACTTATCAATAAATACCTCCACTGAACTATTAGACAAAAGTAAAAAAGACATAATTTGTTTTGAACAACATGTGTTCACAGTAATATAGTACAACAATTCTAATAGTATGATTTGTACAATTTGTAAATGGTATCTACGAACCAAAATGGCGACCTGGTTGATATCATAAATTAAACTCAATGTGATGCTATTATCACAAGTTTATTATAATGTATCCTGAATGTTATTTGTCCGTGAGCTTTTTACATTGATTATTTAATTTGTTTCATAATGTAGAAATACAATGTTTGTTTGCTTTGATGAATGGCTAATTGTAGCTGTGGTAATTGCTTTGCTATACTGGATGTTTTGATGTTAACTCTATTGGTTGTCGCTGGCAGTTAGATGCTTGGGCGTATTTTAGTTAACGTGATCGTTACATCTGTCCTTGCATATCACATAGAAAGCATCCTGCCAAATATCAGTTAGTTAAACAGAACCTTTATAAGAATCACTTTAATGTGTTAGTCTTTCTTAGTCTGGCATTGAATGGCATTTAATACTATATTTTTCTAGTTTTAGTATCAAAATCAGCTTCAAATACTAAGTTTTTTTTTTTTTTTTTTTTTTTTTTTTTTTTTTTTTTTTACTTTGCCAAAGTGATTGATTTCTCACTGGATCCAGATCTCTAGGGTATGATTGGGATGCATTGATTCTAAATTGTTAATATAACAGTAACATGTTATAGTTTTGGGCCTCGCAACAGGGACAAGTAATATCTGGTGGCTATCCCTAGCATCCCTATCAAACAAGAATCTTTCTGCAATGGTCAATTCTTAATAGAAGTCTGTTGAGAGAGTTCCTTGTGGACCATGGCATTTATTAGTTAGGTGAAATGTGCAGACTTCCGTTTATATCAGTTTGGCTAGAGATAATTCTGCTTACAGTAAGTTCCAAGAGATCTGATAGTGTTTGTGATACTATCCTCAACAGCTTCAAATGTTTTATGTTGACCAGCAAGTAATATATGTGAAGCAATGTAGTCTTCACGGGTGTACCGCCGGATAGTGTTGTGGAAACAATCCGGCGGTACACCCGTGAAGACTACATTGCAGTCATACGCCGGGAAAGTCTTCGTTCTTACATCAATATATGTGAAGATCACACAGTAGTTGTTTATAGGTCATTTTCTAGTGACGATATTAAGATCTGATGAAGTAAGAATACTGCTCTATGGATGATCATTGGTTTATGTGGCTGCTTTGGTATTCTAGAAACTGACGATGAATTACATATTGCTAAGGGCTTAAAATTTTTTGGTGATGTATATACAAGTTTAAAAATAACAAAAAATCCAGTATTAATATGATTTGTGAAAATATCTTGTTTTAATTGCTAAATGTAAATGTATTATGTGTTTTTTATTGATATGGATATACTGGATTATCATGATGTAGCAAAATTCTTCATTTGGGATAGTTCAGGGTTTTCCCAAACTCATCTAATGTCATTAACGATTTGTGAAGCGTCTGTCCATTTATTTTGAATAGTAAAATAATCAGTGGCTGACCTTAAACGTGATAGTACATCTCTTGAAGTTAAACGACATGAAGGTCGACAAAACATTAATTGCTAATGAGAATATCTAGAAAGCACACATGGTTGTTTTTAACTACCAACGTTTAAAGAAGTACAAAGTAATTAAGGTGATAGTCCTATTTGTAAACCATGTGTTAGTTTATATGAAGAAGCTTTAATACAGGAAAGTCTTGGGCAAAGATGGATGCTGGATTTGTTAAACGCTGACCATTAAAAATGTGAAAATTAATTTCTCGCTTATGTTTTAATAGTTTTATCATCAATTTTGTGTTCAGATTTGTTACTACGGATGAAACGTGAGTCAACCACTGCACTCCAGAAACTAAAAACTATTTAATATAGAGGGTGGAAGACAGTGGATTTTCACTAAAAAGAGATACAATCGATTGAATCTAGAGAGTTCAAGGCCAAGGTTTTATGGAATGTAAGGGAATACTTTTTTAAAAAAATCTTTTAAATGGGTGATACGCCTGCCCACCAGGACGCTTTGACAATGGGAAAAGATGGGATGTGAAATTCAAATTCTTGGAACATTGGCCGTATTCACCAGTTTTTTCCCCATGTTACTTCCTTCGATTTCCAACACAAAAGAAATTTATGAATGTAAAATGTTTTGAATCGACGGAAAGCACCCAGATTACATCTTTGGATGTTAATATAACTTCACACACATGCACACCATCGACGGGTATATAAATAATTAAAGTTTTCGTTCTCTGTGACAGATAGAACGACCATCAGAGGGCTTTCAAATTCGTGTTTTATGTTGTCACTAGGTCTGGTATATAAGGAGCACGAACAGTTTCAGATTTTAAGCGATGGCCGTGAAGTACACGGAGACGCCACGTACTCGTGCAATACGGAATAATCAGCACTTGACAGAATTTGAAAGAGGCTTCTTTGTGGATCTCCATTTGGCCGTCTTTTGGAATCGTACCAAATACAGAATTTTGATGCATTCAAATATGACAGTGGCCCAATATTGTGGCAGGACGAATCGTCGACAAAGTTACGGTCGTCCTCGTCTGACCACCACAAGGGAGAGTCCCGTATTGTGCATCAAGCAGATGGCAGCCGATTCACATCTGCGCCTGCTATCCAAGACGGATAGCATACTCTCTGTACCATACTGTATCGTCCTACACCATTGGTAAGAGAAAGGCAGCAACCGGATTATGGAAATGCCGTCTGATGCGTAGGCTGTCGTTAACCCCACAACACAAATAGCTGCTTTTGGAGTGGTGCTATGACCGGAAGGTATGGACTGCTGATGAAGGTGTCGCATTGTGTCCAGCAATTCATTATATTTCTGCACTTTCTCGGATGGTCATCGTCGGCGACTGACCTGGCTAGTGGTTAATGGTGGATCCAGAGGGGGTCAAGGGGCTGAAGTCCTCCCTCGACATGTAATTTTGAAGACGTTTTTTTGGGTTTTTTGCTCTACTTTTCTTTTAACGGTACAATGGGAAATTAAATGTTGCCATGAGATTGCTGTCGTCAACCCCCTCCTATTTCGGAACGCATTATCCGAGGAGACTATAAAGCCTGCCCTCCCCTGAGTCAAGCCCCCTCCAAACAAAAATCCTGGATCCATCACTGGTAGTGGACCCAATCTTCCAATGTTTTTGAGAAGCATGGAGATGTTACTCCTGGTCTCGTTCTGTGGTGAATTATCAGCTTCAGGTCACATGTGGTAGTGATTGACGGAACTCTGACTACACGACGGTATGTCATAGATATTCTGCTTCCCCATGCGTAACATCTCATGCCACAGTCCCGCTGCACCATTTTTTCAACAGTGCAATGCCCGTGTCTCTGTGAACTATCTGTCTGATGTTTAGGTACTCCTGTGACCACCAAGGTTACTGGATCTGTCCCAGATAAACTATGTGTCAAATCAGCTCCCAGTGCAAATATCCAGCATGTCAAGGACCAGTTGCAACAGTTCTGGAGCATGTTGCCTGTAAAGACGACACAACTGATTTATGACACCCTTCTGAAATGAATCACGTTGGCATTCATGCCAAAATGAGTGCTATGTCATCTATTCTGCATCCACACTATGCAATTTATAAATATTGTGGAGGGCAGAAAGTGCTTTGCACCAAAAGTACTCATTACTCTGTGCATACCAGTCCTGAATAAACACTATGGGGAAAAAATACATATAAATCTCAGTATGGCAGCTATTTCTCTAATATTGTCTCTGGTTTTATTGTGGCCTAAACATACTGGAGGAATGAAAGAAGTTATTCGCATGTTCGCCGGTAAATTCGAATGGAACCTACTTCATTTGTCTGCCAGACTATCCCTGCCTAATTTATGTTTCAATTCCGTGATGCTCTTGTAAGGACTGTGGCAAGCAATCATAAATTAAGCGGCATTTCTCTATAATTTGAGTATAGCGTCAAGTAACCCCTTGCCATGCAAATACTAAACTCCTCAACAGTAATCCAAATGTAGATTCACAAGAATTGTTTTACCCATTTTACTTTGTAAGAGCGTTACAATTATTGAAAACAAGACCTATGAATTGAAATCTAGAATTAGTTTTCCCTTACAATGGATGTTGTGGTTAGGTTCCATTACATTTCGCTTATTACTAATACTCCCAAATACTTAAGGGAATGAACCATGTCAAAAACTGAACTGTGTACTATGTACCAGGTACTAATGAAACAAATTAATTATTTTTCTCACTTCTGCATATTCAGGCCCGCCGCTAGATGTTTTAACGCCAGCGTGCAATACTGATTATGCCGCCCCCTGTCTAACTATAGCCAGTAGTGGATCTAGCAATTTTCCGAACCCAGTCAAAAAACTGAGAGATTGCCGCCCCTTCTAACATTATTTCCCGCCTCCATTGTTGGCACCCCGAGTGTTGTCGGCCGCCTGAAGCAGCAGTTGATCAAAAAAAAAAAAAAAAAAATGTCGCCGGCTACACAATACGCTACAACTTAACTTTCTTCACGGTGACAATGGAGTGGCAACTATCGCGAGGCGGCGACTGTCGATCACTCGATTTGCCGCCCCCCTCGACACGCCTTGCAAGGTCGCTTACGGCGGCCCTGTGCACTTCCTGGAAGAACACCTGATAACATGTAGAATAGAAGAGGCTTCCCCGCCAACAGCGTTACACTGCCACTGACCTGTTGGAGAATCACGTATCCATTCACAAATCTGATTCAATGTGCCATACGCCAGTGTCGTCGCTACAAGGCGGTTTTGTGTTACAAATTCGATAGCCATATGAAAATTCAAAAAACTGCATCAGCTTGTTAACAAGCGTTTTTAACTTTCAATATTTATGCAAAAATGTAGCAATCTGTGTTTTACATGATATTTTCTTCCTAAATCCGGGTTGGTTCGGCATAAGTAATTCGTTTTTGATCAGAAACTTAATAATATTAGAGCATTCTATACTCTAGGACAATACTGGAAACAGATATGGGCCAATAATTTATAGGATTCTTCCGATCTTCTTTCTTCTAAATGGGGAAAAAAGGAATGTGCAGTAAAAATTATTGGAACATAGATTCTAGTCAGAAGGACGTCCTTCGATTTCCGAAAAAAAAAATCAGTTTATGGATAGAAAATACTTTTGTTCCGTGGAATGTACCTTGAAGACATGGTCAGATGTCAATGTAACTTCGTTCATACACTTGAATAGCTCTCAAATGTTAGTAACGAGAATATCTAAAGTAGTTTCGTTATCATTCTGGCTCTGTATTATTTGAGTAACTAACTGCGTGAGGTAATGATCAGACATCAGATCGAAAATTATTTCACATGATGTTTTATTCCTGCCACTAGTAACATGAATGCAATTAGTCTAGTCAGTATATGAGAAATTGAAGTCACCACCTAGTATTATCATATGATGCGGAAATTGACGAGCTATATTATGTAGAATGTTTCTTAAAACCTTGGCAAAAGTTACATCCCCGTTTGATGAATGATTAAAAAAAAAAAAAATATTTCAAATTTTGTCCTGGCAATTTTTTTGTTTGATCCTTTCGATTTCGCAGAAGGTATCGATATCTATTATCTATTTCTTTATATGGGAGTATTTACTGAAAAGCTATAAATGCACCACCTCCAATGCAATCCTTATGGAAAAGTTTATATTATTTTTTTTAAAAATTACAGAATATGTATCCGTTTTATTGAGGAATCTGCTCAGGAATAACGTTTTATACCTCTGCAGTTTACTACGAGATCTTTTAACAGTCGAATTTCCTCTTGAGCTACTCCTAATATGCGGTGTTTTATTTATTTGTGTTACCCATAACAGTATTTCAAGTTCTAATTCTTCCTACCCTCAGCCAAAGAAAACCTACCAATGCAGTCCACACCATGGAGGAAGGAATAATATGGAGACGACGCAAGAGACCTTTACCACGCATGGGAGTGAAGCAGGCCGGCGGAGGAGTGGGGGGGGGGGCATGGCCGGAGTGGTGGGGGCTTGACCGCTTCCCAACAAACACGGGGAATATGTACAAACACCTCAAGGGGACTCTAGGATAAACGTGACGCCGCAATCTGGTGATGGATTATTATGTAACTCGATGAGACAAATAAAAAATGAAGCATAAAATTTTTTGATATCCTGCTTAGTTTTCGAGATATTCTGTCTCAAATGTGAAATGGTTTTGGTTGAAATTCAGAAGAAAAAATTATTCAAAGTCAAATTTTATGATTAATTTTTATTTAAAAAGACGAGACAAATAAAAAATAAAGAGTAAAATTTTTCGATATTTCACCTAGTTCTCGAGATATACTGTCTCAAAAGTGAGGTGTCTTGAGTTGAAATGCAGAAGAAAAATTTCGCAAAAGTCAAATTTAATGATGGATTCTTATGTAACACGACGAAAAAACTCGATAATAAGGAATAAATGTTTTCGATATCTTGCTTAGTTTGGGGGATATACAACATCCAAATTGAGAGGTTTAGGTTTGGATGCAGGCTGGACCAAAAATTAATTCTGTCAAAGCCACAATGATTACATGGTTGACATGCAGAATGGATATTTCAGTTTTATTACTACCACTTGTGGTTAGTCTGAAATGTGTCCTAGACCAGAAAAAAAGTAAGAGGACCCACTCTAGGGATGAGCAACCCAGACATTTTGTAGGCTGGTACCAGAAATAAAATGTTTATTCAGTCACCTTAATGAACATTCTCTTGATCAAGATGTGTTGTCTAATTTCACAGCCCTACTTATTAGGACAATTGTAAAAAAATTATCTCTCTGTTAGATTTAGATAGGGGGGGGGGGGGAGAATGTTGTACAAAAAAAAAGAGACTAAATTAGAAACACATTCCCCAAATTGATTTTGTTCAAAGGCCAATAACTTCTTTATTTATGAAGCCCATTTTTATTTCTGCATGAACCTGTTTCGACATAAATAGATGAGAAAGATTTCAAAATCGGTAAAAATAGGTATAGACGTATTTACAAACAGAAACAAGTCTTATATGAAGCTTTAAAAATAACCTAAGTCAATGGCCTGAAATAGCTATTTAAAAAATTAATAAAACTCACAGCTTCTCACATAACAGTTAATTTCATCATCCATTGTCAGTATAATCAGCAACGTGACGAAAGAAATCGTAATAGTAAATTCACTGAATCGCGAAGTAAAACACGCCCCTTTAAATCTCATTTTAAACACTCGTTAAAAAATAATGCTAGTCTATTATGTGCAAAATAGCAAGTTTGCTGATTTTCTACACTACACCAAGAAAAATTTGAGAACAAAGTCATCCCATTGAGAGCTATGACTAAATATTTATAGACGTGCTGCAAAGTTTGCGGTGTCTACCGCTCACTTCAACAACGATAATTACAATTCAACTTACTTATGAAATGATATTCCAGGTTCTTTCCTGTCTGGCCTATTTGTGCAACCGTACGCAACACAAGCTGGCATTTTTAAACACTTATACACAATACTAAATGAAATAATCACTGCATCTACCACAATGTGAACACCTTAATTGTTGGGAAGCGCCATATGGTCGCTGCCGGTGCTGCCACCATGCGGGAGAGTTTAGTGCTTGCTTCACCGATTTAACGTCACTTCTCCTCCATATAATTCCTTCCTCCATGGTCCACACCTCTCCTGCCATCCTTGTAACCGATTCACGTTTGTAGTGGTCACATGATCTACTGAAGGGAGCCCAAAACGATTCAATACTAAGGTGAAAATTGAGAAATCTCAAGTTAAGATTATCACATAAACGCCGTCGTCTCCATGGAGGAAATAAATAAATAGAGACGACGCAAGAGACCTTCACCACTAATAGAAGTGACGCCTAGCGGAGGAGGAGAGGGGAGGGGCTAGGCCGCATCCATACAGACACGGAGTAAATGTACAAAAACCTCAAGGTGACTCTAGGATAAACATAACGTCGCAATCTGGTGATGGATTATTATGTAACTCGATGAGACAAATAAAAAATGAAGAATAAAATTTTTTGATATCCTTCCTAGTTTCCGAGATATTCTGTCTCAAATGTGAGATGTTTTTACTTGAAATTCATAAGAAAACATTGGCTAAAGTCAAATTTGATGATTAATTCCTATTTAAAAAGACGAGAAAAATAAAAAAAAAACGAATAAAAAATTTTGATAACTCGCCTAGTTCTCGAGATATACTGTATCAGAAGTGAGTTGTCTTGAGTTGAAAAGCAGAAGAAAAATTTCGTAAAAGTCAAATTTGTTGATGATCGATTCTTATGTAACACGACAAGACAAATCGAAAATAAAGAATAAAATATTTCGATATCTTGCTTAGTTTTCGGGCTATACTGTCTCCAAATTGAGGGTATTGGGTTCAAACTATGTAGACACATCCACACATGCGTATTTGAGTCGCAAACTGCATTTGGAGTAACAACATCGTTTGCTTCATCAGGATTCCTGGCAAAAGATGGCATTATAAAAAAACTTAGACACATTAGAAAATGAAATAATCACAGCATCAAATACAATGTGAACTTTGCATTTGTATGGATTCGCAATATGGCCACTGCCGCCTTCGCGCATGCGCAGTATCAGCCGAGAGTTTAGAGGCGGCATCACAGATTTAACGTCATTTCTCTTCCATATATTTCCTTCCACCAAGGTCGTCTCTTCTTTAGCCAGTCAAAACGACTCTGAATCAGAGGTGTAAAATCTTTTCCATCAGGGATGCTGCAGACAGTTAACTCTGCCCCACTGGCCACTTAGTTCACCCCTTGAGCAAGCTACCAGAAGAAAGAGAGGGTATCCTCCGATTCAAGGTAGCACGCATCTTTGGTACTGCTACATCCTGTCCATTCTGTGACATGTGGTTCCCCTGTTCCACATCTCAATCATACCTCCCAGAATACACAATGAATGGACACTCAAATCCAGTGTCTGTTCATTGTTCAATAAACTTCCTAACTTTATTACTTCCGACCACCAGAATAACCTTCTCACATAAAAAAGTGTAACTTGTATAAGGTACCCTAATAAGGGGGATCATACTTACAACTTCTTTATATATTTGATACAGTTTTCTAATTACTGAAATAACATATCGTGAAGTTTCAATTCGTTCCTTTACAGCTACTGGGTGCTTCATGTTTTTGTCAAGCAGTACACATAGGTTCTTTAACTAAAGAAACACTTTTTCAATGCCAGGCTGAGAACCCATCACATTGCCTTCATACGCATCACACATTATTTGGGTAGAACCTGAAACTGGTGTTGATATTAGCTGTATAAATCTATTTTGTTATAGTTAGAAACGATTTTATTTCCTTCTTGTACTTCATCTTTAGAGAAAATTGGCGACCATCATTAATTAGTTCCCGATGTGATCTGTTGCTCTTATTAGGGAGTAAATATAATGGCTATCAAACTACTGTTATAATTTTTGGGCAAGGTCCCGTTTTCCCTACGATATTGCCTACAAACATACACTGATTCTGAATGTATCTTTATGAGTAATGGGCCAAATTGTGCTACATTCTTGTGTTTATAATTATGAAATGATCTTCATAAATGGCTTGTTTCATCGTTAGAAGCATTATTATTCTATATATAACTGTTATAGGTTTGCCGACCAACAAAAGTTTTGATTTACTGACATAAAATTTCCTGAGACTGCAAAACTAAGTTGATGCTAATATTTATTTTCTTTGTATTGCTAATATTTTATTCGCATATAGCATTTTACTTTGGCGGCATCTTTATGTAATACATTTATGAATTACAATTTGATAATACTGTTTTGTCTACTTCATCATATATATATATATATATATATATATATATATATATATATATATATATATATATATATATATCATTTTCCATAATTATTTCTCTAATATGGATCCTGTATTTTGCTATAAACCACAGATTTGGGCATTCATTTAGAGTTCTAGATGTTTTGAATGTTATACTCTTGAATTTTGGAGAAGAATAATTTGATTCATACAAATAAGTATATTACTTCTCGTAACAGTAATTAATATAAGAAAGCACTTATACCTACCAGCAGTGATATGTATCAAAGGTATATCCGAGTGCGTTGTATCAATATTCTTCTGTAATATTCGGTGATGTTAAGTTGAGTCCACATAATAATATGGAAGTTTCTAGGATTAATTGTTTCTGTCGAAGTAACAATCACATAACAAAATTCTACAACTAAACGTCAAACCAACAGTGTATGGCTACAGCAATAGCTTTAAGTATAAACCAAGTTGTAAGAGAAGTCAATCATATGAAATGTCAGCTGTGTGCGAATTACTTGAATCATCGTCTATAGGATGTTTTTGTCTTAATAGTCATCAAAAAATTAATGCAAATAAAGCCTCATATACTACAGAAACGTGTAAAATATGTCTTGAGCAGCCTAATAGTCTTTAACTATATCAAAGGATTTTTTTTTTTTTTTTTTGGTGAGCAAACATGTTCTTGTGAAGAAAGTAGATAATATTTTATAGAGTATGGAAATTTTAAACAGCATCATAAGATTCATACAGGTGAATGTTTATTTCTTTGTGAAGTGTGTAGATAATCTTTTACACAGCCTGATCATTTTAGAAAACATTAGATGATACATTTAGAGCACGTACATTTTCCTGTGAAACTTGTGGAAAATCTTATACAGAGTTTTTTGACCTTAAAAAGCACCAGAGGATGGGTAAACTCCCATATTTTTGTGAAGTTTGTGGCAAATCTTTTACCTAGTCTTAAAACTTTTAAAAGGCCTTTGAGAATACATTATACAGAACAGCCATTTTCTGGTGAAGTTTCTAGTAAATCTCTCAGTGTCGTTCAAACTTAAAATTCACCAGAAAATCCATTTGGGTGAACACGTATTTTCTTGCGAAGTGTCTGAACAACCTTTTTACAAAGTCTAGTTACCTTAAAAATCATCTAATGATACATTCGGGTGAAAACCCATTGACTTGTGAAACGTGTGAAAAACCTTTAATCAGTATTCTAATCTTAATAAGTATTGGATGATAAATACAGGTGTGCGGTCAAATTATTGTGATGTTTGTGGAAAACCTCTAATAGAGTCTTATAATCTTAAAAGGAATCAGCGGATACATTCGGAAGAGCGTCAATTTTCTTGTGTAGTTTGTGGAAAATCTTCTATAGAGCTTTATGATCTTATAAGGCATCCAATGCTACATTCGGGAAACCATCAACTTTCTTGCAAAGTTAGTGGAAAATCGTTTAAAATGTCTGGCAAACTTAAGATGCATTATAAAATTTCATTCAGGTGGACGCTCATTTTCTTTTGAAGTTTATGGAAAATCTTTTACAGTGTCTTCATATATATAAAATGCCATTTTCTTATGAAGTTTATGAAAAATCTTTTATAGAGGCACTTGATATTAAAAAACACCAGAGTATTTATTCTGGGGAGCAACCATATTCTAGTGAAGTTTGTCTCCTTAAAAACCATTGGAGGTTATTTTCAGGCTAATTCCAATTTTCTTTCAAAGTTTGTAAAAATACTAAAGGTCATCAAGAATATCAGATGATTCATTCCACTAAACAGTTCCAAGGCACGAGTCACTTGAGAATTACTGAATTAGTCATTTACGAAAACGCCTAATTTGTTTCGAAATGTGGCTGACCTTTTGCACTGCCTTGTTAACTAAAGAGACATACAGTATTCATGTTGGTGAACGACCATTTTCCCTAAATTTTATGGTAAATCTATTATATGTCCTAAGGGTTTGACGTATCATTCCAGTAAACGCCTATTTGTTATGCGGTGTGTAGAAAATCGTTTACAAATTCTGATCATATTAAAACTCATAATAGAATTTATTATTGCGAGAGCCCAATTTCTTTTGTAGTTTTTGGAAAATGTTTTGCAAAATCTGGATAACTGAAACTACATTAGGTGATTCATTCCAGTGAACGCCTTATTTGCGAGAGTTTTATGCATCCTAAAAGGGCGAAGACACTAAAGTAAACGTCAAGTGCCTTTTGAATTTAGAGAAACTTATTTCTTGCCGTTTAGTCACTGTTAAAATATAATACCGCTAATTTATAAGGTATTATGTAATCGGTATATTATTTGACGTCTTTAAAATTTATTAACATTTTGTTGGCCTTTATTTTTCGATGTAGTTTTTTCGTCAGATTGTGGAAGAATTAAACGGCATCTTCTGACATAAAACGTTTCCACTGCAAGATTTTTTGAACTGGCTGAAGAGTCAAATGACTTGAAAAGATCAAGTTATTTCCTTCATCTGAATAATCTTTTTCTTTTATATTTTTTGGATATTCTGTCCTTTATTAACGTCCATGTAAATAGGTATACCCACATACATACATACACCACACACACACACACATATAAATATATGTTAAACATAAAAGTTCGTTTTTTTCGCCATTTTGTTAATAGAATCACAAAGTATTCCTATTCAGTATTAAGTAATTAATTTCCTGATAACTTTTGTTATAAGTAAAATTGTACTTATTGTTGAGTGTAAATCCATGTACTAGTTATATAAGATGTATTTTCATGTGCTCACCTAGAAATTACTGAGTAGAAAAATGGTCGGAGATGATATTGCTAGGAATCATTATCATTTGACTAGTTTTCTATTTACTACAACAATATACTACATCTATTCAGCGTCAAATATTGAGCGGTGCAACATAACCTGACACTGTAAGGGAGCCAGTGGCTTTGGATGGAATTACTCCATTGTGAGGGTAATGGTCATGCATTAGAGGATGTATTAAAATCCACTCAGTTGGCATGCTCAACATTTGTGACAGCTGATAAATGTTTCCATTTTCTGTGTAGGAAGTTGCACATGGTGAGGTCATAGGAAAAACACTGCAGTGACTCCTTTCCCCAGTAAATCAGAAATTTTTCATTCAATGTATAGCGCGTCAATTGATGCATTACTGTCTTTCAACCACAAAATATATTAGTATAGCGATTGTTTTATATATTATTACCTACTGTTTCATAATATTTTATAAAGTTTGTATATGGGAAATATATGTAATATCTTATATTTTTAATCGTAAAGCAGTAACAAAACTTTTCTTTCTCAAAAGCCTGTCGAAAACCTGGATTTGAATAAAACATGATATTTGGCAGGATCAGTTGTGTTTATTTAATCACTGAAATTGTTGGAGTCAATGTGAGAGAAGTTTTTTAGATATAATATATTACTCCTTTCCTTTTACCACCATTACAGATAGCAAATTAGATCCTATTAGCATTCTAATTTTTAACACAAACATCGTGGAATTAAGTTGTTCATAATTTTCATATGAATTATTAATGTTCTGTCATGATTTGATAGTGCACATTATTTAGGAAAGTACTGAAATCAATTATCATAAAGCTCATAAGTGTTTCATTGCTATTATGAATATTCTTAGACTATAAAGACATTTTGAGTTGGCTACTTGCTTTACATTTATTGAATGCAAATATATCTATTATTCATTGTTAGCTTTATGTTGAAAGTAAGGATTTGTCACATTGAAATAATTAGTATCTGTAACCAGTAAGTGTATGCACTTCTTATAGTAAAGAGGTGGTAAGCACTGCACTCTAGTGATGCTCGATATACATCGATGTATCGAAAACATCGATGTTTACTCTCGATGTTTAACGATGCATCGATGTATTTCATTCGATACATCGGAAGAACGCACTCGTTTTTTCTATGTGATAGGGTTAATTTAGAAGTAAAACAAAATAGTAAATTCTATCGCTATCTGTTATTTTTGTCATCGACAAAATAACATTACATTTTTCTTTTAACTTGGATAAAACAAATGGCTTATAATTATAATTTGCTTGAAATTTCCGCCCCTATAGGGTGGACCTCAATGATACGACATTCACATAGACATGTCTGTATAATGTATGTCCTGCTCCATGAGTTCATAAAAAGTAAATAAAATAATGGCCAACCAGTTAATTGGAGCTGAAGCTTCAACTAAAACAATATTGTACTGGCAGTAAAGTGATCCCTTTATTGCACTGCATGCTTTTAAAACGCTAACCAATTGTGACTTATGAACCCTCAATGGTGGAAGTACATAGGTTCTTCCTGAAAGAAATCAACAACGGATGGGTGCTATGAACAAGTTTCATCTTTAGCTATCACTACCTTATGGGACCCATAGCTCAAAAAAATACATTTTGAAGACCTAATGGCTTTTGCAAATGTTTTTCACAAGATTAAAGATGTGATGAAGAAGAAGCCGGAAGAAAAGCAAACAGAATCTGATTTAGATAGTTCGAACAAAATATTGGATATTTCAGTCTATGGAACGATCATCACCAACTTGTTCATCGAAACTGAAAATCAAACAAGACCAAAGAAACTGTTTCTGATGAGCTGTCTGTCTACTTGAGGACTCCGGCTGGCTGGATTAATGAAAATCCGTTAGAAGTATGGTCCAGTTAGAAACAACAAATTCCAGAATTTTACCAAGTGGCTTATAAATATTACACTGCGGTAGCCACCTCAGTAGCATCAGTAAGACTTTTTTGAAAGCTGCACAAGTTTTAAATAAACAATGTAACAGAATACAAGGAAAGCTGGTTAGTAAAATCTTTTTTACACAAAGCTTAGAGTTGAAATATTGGGATTTTCAAATTAGAATCCCAATACTGCCTCTCTTTTCCTAGCTTTCCTTGTATTCTATCTATCTCTTCGGATTTCTTATTTAGAAATCCAATATATTTCAAAACTGCCTTTTTAAAAGAATAATTAAAAATATGATTCAATAAATGTCTCATTTTTCTACTGTCCTAATCTTTGACTCATTTTCTACTTTCGTAACCTTTATTATCTGATAAATATATACATATATAATGACATTTTTATTGGACGCATCGAAAACATGGATATTTTTATTCGATGCATCGTGAAACATCGATACAACATTCCGATGCATCACATCGATATATTTTCTCCATGAACATCCCTTCTGCACTCCAATGTCCTTATGGCTAAGAATACTTCATTGTTCAAATAATATCTTTATATTTAGAATTGGGAGAGAAAACAAATATAGGTTTTATATAATATACTACATCAAATCATTTTTCATTGGTTCAAGAATAATATTATTGACATAACCTATACATATTAAGTATAAATAAACTTAATTTAGTCCACAACCCGAAGGTTGGTTGGATCCTCCGTGTGGAGGCATACTAAGCCATTGTGTCAGAGGTAGGACGGTGACTTCCTTTCCTCTGGGACCTACAGTGTAGCGTGGAATCCAAACCACGGAATATTGAGTATAACAAACTGTAATTAACTCTCCAGTTTATTATTGTTTCAAAACCAGGGTTCAGAAATGTGTTACAATATACAGTCAATGGAATTCAAATATCACCATAATATTTCGTTATTATTCTGAATATAGTTATTATCTGTGATAAATTCTACAAACAGTTTTCAGCATTTAACTTTCATTTCTCATTGATTTGCTACCAGTGTTGTTGTTACATGATAATTGTTGCTTACAAGGTGCAGCAACCGTGGTTTTAGTGAACTCATCGCCTTTTGAAGTATTTCACTTTAATTAAATATAAACCTTACAAGACTGTGACAAGTCAGAGCTTCATTAATACATATTTTTCTGTTGTATTTGATAGCTCTTTATTTAAACTTACTTACTTTTGTCTGTTTTTTATATCTCTTATGTTATATAAATTTGACATCAGTCGTTCGCTTGTTAATTTCATACATTAATTCAGAATTCTAGTTTGCAGTGCAGTTGTTATATATATTCTCTTATTTCATTCATTTCTTTAAAAATGTGTGTATTAATAAAATATAAACTATTAGTCAGCTGATATTTTCAAGCTAACAAATAGGTGCTAGAAGCATATTTCCCTGAGGAATTGTTTCTAAATCTTATTCACATTAAGGTCATATTTACGAACTAACAACAATGTACGATATTACCACCAAATATTTCTGAGAATGTCCTAAAATTTAATGAACCTACAATCAATCCTTACCTGCGCTTACAACTATTCCAGCGATTTTTCAAATGATGGAAGCATTGTTAGTTCTACCGTGTTTAAGAACTCTTACGAGTTTTCTTCGATTTCCAAGCGTTACTTAAAAAGCCGTCCTAGAACTGGAATTTCATTTTATGGAAGAGTTAGAAGTCAAGTTACACTATGTTAGGTTGGGCGAGTATTGTGCGTCGTGATGCTAATTTTTAAGAAGACTCTACAGGAAGCAAGTGTGTACAGGCGTGCTCTCATGGTGGTGTAATCAATCAGTATCTTTTCTACATCTACATCTACATCTATACTCTGCAATTCACAATTACTGTGGGTGGCAGAGGGTGCAAAGCACCAATCCTATTTTAGAGTATTCCAATCCCGAATAGAACGAGGAAAGAAAGAATACATAAATGTATCAGTACAGCATCTTATCTCTCGAATCTTATCCTTTCTGTCATTGCGACCCAAATAGGTTGGCGGAAGAAGTATTTAGTTGCACTCGTAAATTAGAGATTTTCGCATATTCTCCAACAAATTTAAACGAAAACGACGTCGTCTGTCTGTCAAACAATCCCAGCCCAACCCACGTATCAGCTCTGTGACTTTCACAGAAGGACTGTAACTAGCGGTCACGAATCGAGCGGCTCTCCTCTGTACTTTCTCTAACGTGTCAATCAATCCCCTGCGATACGGATCCCAAATTGCACAACAGTATTCCAAATGCGGACGCACTAGTGTTTTGTACGCTATTTCCTTTGTATGAGCATTGCAGCTTCTCAAAATACGACCTATAAAACGTAGTTGAGAATTAGCTTTGCCTACGACGGAATTTATGCAAGTCCCATTTCATGTTGCTTTGAACTGTTACGCCTAGATACTTCAGGGAATCGACCGTGCCAACAACTGAATTGTTAACTTTGTACTCGTGAGCAAACGGGGTCTTTTTATTACTTATTTGCATTGCCTTGCACTTTTTACAGTTAAGTGTAAGCTGCCATTTACGGCACCATTCCGAAATAACATCCAGATCGCGCTGTATTTCTAAGCAATCGTCAGAGCACCCCACTTCCCTATAAATAAGTGCATCATCAGCAAAAAATCGCATCCTGCAATTAACGTTGTCACCGAGATCGTTTATAAAAATTAAGAAAAGAAGTGGTCCTATTACACTTCATTGAGGAACGCCCGAAGTAACATCTAGCTTTGAAGAGGCTTCCCCGTCAACAACGACATACTGCTACCGACCAGTTAGAAAATCGCGTATCCATTCGCAGATCTGATCAGATATACCGTACGCTCGAATCTTCGCCAAAAGGCGGTTATGTGGTACAGATAGTGTTGCCCAAATTCGGTCTTGGTCTTGCAGTCTTGGTCTTGGTCTTGCATTTTTGCAAGACCAAGACCAAGACCAAGACCGGGTGTATTGATGCAAGACCAAGACCAAGACTGGCCAAGTCTCGTCTTGTTCTTGCAGTTGGGCAACACTAGTGTTGTCCAAAATCGGTCTTGGTCTTGCAGTCTTGGTCTTGGTCTTGCATTTTTGCAAGACCAAGACCAAGACCAGGTGTATTGATGCAAGACCAAGACCAAGACTGGCCAAGTCTCGTCTTGTTCTTGCATTTGGGCAACACTAGGTACAGAGTCAAAAGCCTTCTGGAAATCCAAGAAAATAGCATCAACTTGTGATCCTGCATCGATAACCTTCATTACGTCATGCGAAAATAGAGCCAGTTGCGTTTCACACGAACAGTTCTTACGAAATCCGTGTTGATTTGCTGTAAGTAACTCGTTTTCATCCAGAAACTTCATAACGTTAGAGCATATGACATGCTCCAGAATTCTACTGCAGACAGATGTTAGAGATATGGGTCGATAATTCCTAGGATCTGGCCGATCACCTTTCTTGAAAACGGGAATCACCTGCGCTATTTTCCTGTCAGAAGGTACTTTTCTTTCTTCTAAAGATTTACGAAATATATCTGATAGAAATGGTTCTATTTCTTCCGCGTATTCCGAAAATAATCTTACTGGAATACCATCAGGACCCGGCGCCTTCCCCCACTTCAGGAGCTTTAATTGCTTTATGATACCTACACTATCAATTTGAACTGGATCCATCTCAGATTCTACACGCCGTGCAAAAGCGGGAATATTTTCCATGTTTTCGTCAGTGAAAGAATTTTTAAATTCAGTGTTAAATACGGTAGCCTTTTCGCGGCTGTCATCAACTTCCCGGCCGTCTTTTAGTAGAACTGACATATTGTTGTCACTACCACTAACTTTTTTTACATACGACCAAAATTTCTTTGGGTTTTCGTTGAGACTCTTAGAAAGTGAGTTGCATCTAAAGTCGTTAAAAGCCTCGCGCATCGCATTTTTAACATGTTCTCTTGTCTCAGCTAACTTTTCTAAATCACTCCTATACATCGTCGTCCTTGAGCGTGCTTGTATCTTCCTTTGTTTTTTAAGTAACCGTTTAATTTCACGTGTATACCACGGGGGATCGTTCCCATCCCTGATTGTCCTTTTCGGTATATGTAAGTCAATACCTTCCCTGATTATATGCATGAACTGAAGCCACATCTCTTCAACCGAGCCTCTTCCTTCTATAAAGGTAATGTAATTATCCCTCAAAAACGTTCTTAAACTCTTTTTTGGGGCCTTTTCAAACCTGTAAACGACCCTTTCTTTTTTCTTTTTGCGCGCGGCTATTAATTTTACTGTAGCAATTACAGCTTTATGATCACTTATTCCCATGGTGGTAGAAATGTCCGTGAATAACTCAGGCCTATTCGTAACGAGAATATCTAAAATGTTTTCGTTATCGTTGTGGCACCGCGTTGGTTCAGTGACGAGCTGCTCCAGATTAAGATCTGAGAAAAGGTCAAGAATAATTTCAGAGGATGTTTTATCCCGGCCACCAGTAACGTGGACGTAATTATTCCATTCGATATACGGAAAGTTGAAGTCACCTCCTAGTATTATTGCATGATCTGGAAATTGACGAGCTATATTACTTACATTAGTTCTTAAGGCCTCAGCAATAGATACATCTGCATCTGGTGGACGATAGAAAGACCCTAATACAAGTTTTGTCCTAGCTACTTTTAGTCTAATCCATAGGATTTCAAAGACCGTATCGATATTTATTTCACTACACGACAGGTGTTTACTAACAGCTATAAATACACCGCCTCCATTGGAGTTCAACCTGTCCTTACGGAAAACATTCATTCTATCGTTAAATATTTCTGCTGAACTTATATCCGGTTTTAACCAGCTTTCAGTACCTAATACAATATCTGCTTCTGTACTACTAATAATGCTTTCAAGCTCAGGCTGCTTATTACAAACACTTCTACAGTTAATAACGTGTACTTTTAATGGTCGAGACTGATTTACGCTACTCCTAACATATGGTGCCGAATTTGATTGGGCTGCCCGTAACTGTGATCCCAGTTTCGGGTCTTCCTGCCTCAGCCTAAAAAATCCCCCAATGCACTCCACACGGCCCCTGCCACCCGTGTAGCCGATTCACGTGTGTAGTGCACTCCTGATCTATCCAAGGGAACCCTACACGACTCGACCACATGGCGAAGATCTAGGAATCTGCATCCATGATTATCGCAGAAACGCCGCAGTCTCTGGTTTAGACCCTCGACTCGGCTCTGAACCAGAGGTCCACAGTCGGTTCTGTCGACAATGCTGCAGATAGTTAACTCAGCCGAAATCTAGTGGTCATCAACCACAGAGCTCACCCTTTGAGCAAACAGCCGGAAGGAAGAGAGGATAGTCTCTGACCCCAGGCGGCAAGCATCGTTGGTCCCGACATGAGCTACAATCCGCAGCTGGCTACACCTCGTCCGATCAATGGCATCCGGGAGAGCCTGATCCACATCTTGGATCAGACCTCCCGGAATACACAATGAATGGACACAGGACTTCATCCCAGACCTATTCGCCAAGTCCCTAAGGGGTTCAATAAAACGCCTAACGTTGGAGCTACCTATCACCAAAATCCCCTTCTGTGGTCGATCAGGCCTTGCGGGCAGGGGGGCTGGCAACTCGCTGTTTGACGATTGTGGATCTGAACCAGACCCAGACAACACATCGAACCGGTTGGACAGTGGTACAAGTATGTCCTGGGATTCAGACTTGCACAACTGCCCCCGCATGCGGCGTCGACGCCCGGAAACCACACTCCAGACACCGTCAGGTGACTGCCGCACAGGCTCCAAGGTCTCAGCCTGGACTACAGGTACGATGCTGGGAACAGGAGAACCTGCGATAGCACTAGCTTCAGCGGAGTCTCCCATAGCACATCTGCTGCAGTCGCCTACGGCAGCTTCCAGCCTTGTAACTTTCGTTAGCAAAGCTGCAAGCTGAGCGCGAAGATCAGCCACCTCAGCCCGCGCCTGAACACAGCAATCACAGTCCCTACACATATTATTTCTAAACAAAAGCTACGGAGAAGATGAAAGATGAAATATCCGAGTGATCCAAATAAACTGTTCACTACTTACAAACAACCGATAGACACGACTGGGAAAAAAACCCTAAATTAACAAAGGACTTTCTCGCGTAACGGTTACAGACGACCAACTGACTACTGGCGCTGTTAAACAAATATGAAAAGATGGACAAAAGCTATCTACACACATTAAATTAAACTAATCACAGAAGGCACTTCGTGGCGGGACATCTCACGCCGTTCCCGCCTAATATTTTTCTTAGATCACAGTAAAATCATCCCCTTGGCAGATTAAGCTTTTTAAAATAACTAGAAGAAATTCTATCTGAGTATTGATCGATTGTCGTAAGTATATAACTATAAGTAATCACATACAAATTTCACTGAAATCTCAAATAACGATAAAAGTTTTTAACAAATCCTCAAGTGCACAAAATATGACATCCTATACTAGAAGTCGATTCTCTTTGCAAAATCGTATAATTATGTTAAGCTCAAAAGTGTTAAAATCCTTTGTTTAACTGGCTTTTTTTAAAAAATCTGGTTATGGGTAATGCCGAAGCCGTAACAAGCACGAGGTACCGGAGATGGGTAGAGTTGTGAGTTAAATCATTCTCGACATGCTCTCTAATTACCGCGTCGAACAGGTTTGGTATTGAGTCAACAAGATAAAAGTAAAATAATTTTGGATATCATGGTGATAAACAGAAATGTTAGAAATGTTTCACACTCAGACATAATCAATAATTACACAGTTCTACAAAAAAAAAAAAAAAAAAAAAAAAAAAAAAAAAAAAAAAAAAACACACACATTTTTCTGGAGATATTTGTTGTGATTCTTAAGAAAATCAGTGCGAAGAATTCTTATCTTCCAGATTTCCTCTGAAATTGGGATTTTAATATTTAAACATTTTTGTATTTACTGAAAAATGTTGAAATCTAAACTCTCTAAAATTTATTGAAACTTATTTAAATCAATAAATGAACTATTGAGTATATCAGTCGTTGTACATTGAGTTAAAGAAATAAAAAACATCAGCCAAAACTTGTATTTTTCCTACTATTAATAGCCAGATTTCTTCCTTTAATGTCGCATATGTTTCCAGTGCTGAAGAATATTCCAGCAATAATTTGCCAGCAAAGCAGGCATCCACTTCCCTTCGTACCGCTGATCTTATGTCAAGATATCCTCATGGAACCTTCCACCGTTTTTATCAGATGGAGGAAGGAAATATATGGAGGAGAAGTGACGTTAAATCGGCGAAGCAGGCTCTCACGCATGCGCAGTGGCGGCAGCGGCGATATCGCGCTTCAAAACAAATGCGATGTTCACATTGTGTTAGATGCAGTGATTATTTCATTTTGTATGTGTATAAGTGTTTTATAATGCCATCTTGTGTTGCGTACGGTTGCACAAATAGGCCAGACAGGTAAGAACCTGGAATATAATTTCATAAGTAAGTTGATTTCTAATGATCGTTGTTGAAGTGGTCGGTAGAAGTTGCAACTTTGGAGCATGTCTATAAATATTTAGTCATAGCTCTCAGTGGGATGACTTTGTTCTCAAATTTTTGTTGAAGTAGTGTAGAAAATCAGCATACCTTGCTATTTTGCATATAATAGACTAGCATTACTTTTTAACGAGTATTGAAAATGAGATTTAAAGGGGTTTGTTTTACATCGCGATTCAGTGAATTTAGCATTGTGCTTTCTTTCGTCACGTTGCAGTTTATGCTGACAGGGTATGATGAAATTAAATATGTTAAATTATGCTATGCAATCTAGGAATCTTGATGAAGTAAACGATGTTGTTACTGCAAATACAGTTTGTGATTCAAATACGCGTGTGTGGGTATGTCTACATAGTTTGATTCTATAGCGGCAATTTAATGGAGATAGTGGTTAGATCTAAATGCAGTCTGTACCAGAATGGTTTTGTTGTTCCATGAGGGACAAAGAATTTATCTATTACTGTTAGTAATTTCATGAGAACAAAGTTAGTGACAAAACGTATGTCGCGATGGAAACTACATCCAGCCATTTCCAATTAAGCTTACGATGTATGTTAACAAGATAACTATTTTTATTCTGGTCTAGGCCGCATTTCAACCTAACCACAAATGGTAGTAAAAAAACTGAAATTTTCATTCTGCATGTAATTCATTGTAGCTTTGGCAGAATTAATTTCTGGTCCAGGCCACATATCAACAAAATCCCAGTATATCCCGAAAACTAAGCAAGATATTGAAAAATTTTATTCTTTATTTTCGATTTGTCTCGTCGTGTTACATAAGAATCGATCACCAGATTGCGGCGTTATGTTTATCTTAGCGTCCCCATGAGGTTTTTGTACATATTCCCCGTATCTGTATGGAAGCGGCTATGCCCTCCCCCCCCCCCCCCGCCTCTGGCCATGCCCCCGCACTCCTCCTCCGCCCTGCTTCACTTCAATGCGTGGTGAAGTTCATATATTTATCTCCTTCCTCCATGGTTTGTCATAAACTTTGCTGCTGCTTTCTGTGAAATAATCCAAATGAGAATACAGAATATACAGTTTCAGAGACATATTGCAACACATTTTTTTATATTCAAAAAGTATTTATCAAAT